>VCJN01002573.1:0-89585 GCA_006384855.1 Tetraselmis striata
TGAGGGCTTTGAACATTGGTGCGAGAGTCTCAGCCGGTGGAGACACAAAGACAATAAACAAAAGTGGGTGTGCACGAGAGGCTACAGTGTTTTACAACATACAATAATTGTTTTTCATCACAACGCTTACTACCACATGGCAGCATTATACAGTACATATACCCTTAGTCATAGGTACACATTGTACTAGTACTCACAGGTACTAACTCGTAGTATATTCTGCTCGTATAGTTGTCACATTACATCCCCCCCCCCCCCCCCCCCCCTGCGAAATTTCAATCCTCGACATGATCAAGGTTCGATCCGGTGACCGTTACATTAGGAGGCTGGCGCCTTGTAACCATTGAGGCAGAATCAGTCGGGCTCCGAAGCCAGTGCGTCAGTCTCAGCCGGTCGAGACCCAAAGACAAACAAACGTGGGTGTGCAGTGGTGGTGCATAGACAAGAGGCTGCAATGTTTTCCAGCATACAATCATTGTTTTTTTATCACAACGCTTACCACATGGCAGCATTATACAGTACATATACCCGTAGTCACATGTACAGATTGTACTAGTACTCACAGGTACTAACTCGTAGTATATCCTACTCGTATAATTGTCAGATTGGTGTCAACATGTATTGCTGAAGAATATTGGCGCATTATTGCACCAAAACATAAGGAACCCAATCATCCGCATCAGCTTCCGAAAAGTTACGGTACCTCCCTTCAAAAGTGGAACCAAAGGCATGTAGCCGTGGATAGACTGCAACTCTGCAATCCAAAACTTGGCTTGGGCTATGATATGGTCATATGTTCGTGTGACCTCTGCCAATCAAAGCATATGGTAGGTGCGATCGACATGTTGATGAGTCGTCCCATTTCCGTAGTTTGGAGATGTGGCACACTAGGTGGCACTCCAAATGTGGACGCATGTCAACACGACATCCCTGAGGGTTGATCATTTCAGGGGTCTTACATAGACCGACATATTTTTTTGACCTAACTTTGGACAGGATTGCTCTTATGAGTAGGTACTCGGTTCGGATCATATTAGCTTATCACCCGGTTTGAAGCTAGTAGTAGAGGTTGTATGTGAGGCAGCGTAACCGTGTTTTTGATATTCTTTAGCTATTATAATATTTTCATGGACCAGGTTATATATATTTTGAAAATCTGAGATGAGATCCAGAGGGGGCTGCCGAATGTGAGTAAATGGGTGCACCATGTCCAACGGGGTACGGGGGTGAAACCCATGCACCGCTTGAAACGAAGTGTGCTTTGCCGAGGATGACTCCGAGTTATTGTAATTGAACTCTGCCAGTGGTAAATGATATATACGGAGTCATTGTGCTTGGTTATTGTAGCAGAAAAAAGCTCGTAACATTTGCTCTATCATATTATTAAGTGTTTCTGTTTACTCAATCCAACGCCGTAGAAGCACCAAATGTGGCGGGGCGCCAGTTGAGAAGAGGGTCTCGCTACGAAAGAGCAGATTTTTATAGTCGTCACGAGACTGGTTGGTTGAGAGATTGTGACAAGTGAATTGCAGGTGGTGTGATGCGGAGGTGACTATTCATAGAAATACCGAGCGGCAGCTGATGTCTTCAGTGGCCGCACCAACAGTGTCGTCAGTAGCCGCATTAGCAGTGTCAAGAATATTCTTTATGTACCCGGGTCACCAGTACATAAAGATTACTAGGTTTTACTCAGGTATTATTATCCCCTTACACCGCCCACCCACCCGGGTGCCCGAGAACCCGCTCAGCGGGCAAACAAGCCGCATTTGGGCACGGACCCAGCGTAAGCAGGTCACCTGGGAGCCCTTGGGAAGAAAGCTGCATTTGACCTCTGGCAGGCTTAGCCAGTTCTTATTCTCAGTGTTCGTGTACCTGCGCTGGCATCTGTATCCCCTTATTAATGTGAAAGTATCAGCCTGGGACAATTTTTTGGTAGTGATGAAGTACACACTTCGGATAGCTGCCTTGCTGATGACATGGGGGTAACCTGCCAGGTAACATGGTAATACAGTAGTGAAAAGGGATGGCACTGCACGGTGGGCCAAAAACTCAAATCTCCACCATGGCTTATTTACATTAGATGCACAGCATCTGCATAAGCACATTGCTCACGGTTGTATTCTACAGCTACTGGTAGCTGCTACGTCTAGAACTTTAGACCAATACATCTTTGAAGGCTTTCCCGCTTGTTGGGCCCAAGGGGAAGGGGGCTAGAAGAGGGGCGAGTGTCCGGGAGTTGTCCGGCAGTCCGCAAGACAATGTTGACACCAAGCATGTGTGCATGGATTCATTTTATACTGAAGCTGGCATCAACTGCGCCATCATTGCGCCTGGCAAACGGTAGGGGAATATGGCGGAGAAATGGCAGCTGGCAACACAGCATCATACGGCGCCATTTCCATTCCGCAGTGGCTGCAAATTCCACAGCTTGTCTCTCTTCGTCAGCTGCGGATAGCTGGGCTTGATGGCGGTTGGCAGCCAGGCATACGCGAGGCTTGGACGTTTCTGGTAGAATCGATTCAGTGCGGTGCCCATCCAAGAATTGGGAGGCGGCCTGCTGCACATCAGGGGTGCATCCTGCGGTCTGCAATATCACCAACTGTTGGAGGCTGTTGCAGAGAGACCGGACGGCGTGTGGTGTCACGGTGTGGGCGCTGCGAATTTCCAGGTGGCGGAGCGAGGTGAGACCGGCAAGCGGCAGCAGATGCGAATCACGCAATGCGCACCAGTTCAGAAACAGCACTTGAAGTGTGGAAGCCAGGGGATGTAGAGCCTCCAGGGTGGCGGTAGAAACAAACAGGCAGGCGTTGAGGTTCAGCGACACCAGCGGCAGCCGAGCCGCTGCCAGTATCTTACAGGTATCCTCATTGACGGCTTGCTTGCAGTTCGCAAGTGAGAGATGACTGAGCTGTGGGCAGTGTCTCGCCACGGCAGAGACACCCCAGTCCGTGATGCGCTGGCATCCACACAGGTCCAGGTGTGTCAACACTGGCAGTTTTGGTGCCATGGTATAAAGGCCCTCATCAGTTAGATGCACGCAGCCCTTCAAGCTGAGTTGGGCGATTCCTGAAAATGAAGGCAGCGCTGCAATGGCTTTGTTGGTCAGCCGATGTACTCCCTCCAACTTGAGGCGCTGCAGGCTGCTCAAGCCAGGAAGCACAGATACCAGTCCTGTGCTGGTAATCCGCTCGCAGACAGTGAGGTCCATGTGACGCAGGCTAGAGAGTCCACGCAGCTGCTGCAGGCCGGAGTCAGTCAACTCCGTGCAGCCTGCCAGGCTCACTGATGTAAGCTGTGTGAGATTGCACAAGCCACTGAGATCTGAGTCTGCGAGCTGCCGGCACCAGGACAGATCCAGGTCACGCAGGTTGCACAGATGGGCCAATGGTGCAAGGCCCTCCTCATCAGCCATGCATGGAGCGCCTTGCATCGCCAAATGGCTGCCGTGACGTCGCCGACCACACTCCACCGATGCGCGCGATGTGTTGTTGGTCGAAGCAAGTGGTGGGTTCCCCAGGCTGGCGGGCCGGACTGGGCTGGAAACACCGAGATGCAGTGACTCGAGGTTGGCGAAGCAACTGGCCACTTTTGCCAGGCACAAGCTGCAGCTGGCGGCCGGAATGCGGATTGAAATAATCTGCTTGGCACGATGGGCCTCAAAGTGGGTAGCGACCACCTGGAGTGCTGGGCACCAAGGGCATGTCATGGTGGGATTGTTTCCAGTGGGCTGGCGGACCTGCGCTGCCGGCTGTCTAATCTGACCTGGAAGGTGGCAAATATCGAGCTCCTGAAGCTGAGGAAAGTTGTCCAGCCTGGTCACCATCTCCAGGGAAGAGAGGGCCAATCTGGTAATCAAGTTGTCCACGCTGGACCTCCACTGCTTGCACGCGGCCCTCGCACAAGATAGGGCGTCTGCAGGGATGACATTCACAAGTGCCTCCGGAAGGCCCCCCTGCCAGCACAGCTGCTGCCCATCATTGGTGTCCTCCGCGTTGTCCATGTATTCGATCCTGGCACGCTTCAGTGCAGGCCTTTGATCATCGTTGCCTTGATTAGAACAACACCAGCTCGGGTGTTGAACGTCTGAACATAGCATGGTTTGCTGGCGCCCTATCGTGCGGTCTCCAGATCCACTTGTGCTACAGCACAGGCGATAACGTCTGAGTTTCAGAACAAGTGTCGGAACACACGAGAATTGCGGCGCCCATCCTTGCCGTTGCAGTATTGATGACGGCTACGTGTTGCAGTGCAATATCACGACGATAAGCCACCTATACCCGTGCCGAAAATAGCCGGACAGGCCAAATTCTGTTTCGCCGAAGTTCGCCGACCCGCTACTGGATTACGAACACAGGATAACTATGCCTGCGGACGACGGCTTTTAAGGGGCTACTACGAGTGCGACAGCGACACAGTGAAGTCTAACCTGCGACGTCACGCCATTGTAAAAGCGCCACAGGCCAACTGCAGCTAGGCTAGCCCTATTCATATAGGTGTGTGTTTGTGTGTTCGCGTGTGTAGCCGTGCACGCGCACTTCACGGTCGACTCTCCGTCAAGAGTCGTCATACCGGTGTACTCGTCTGCCGATACAGCTTTATCGGGCGGGGTACAGTTTTTCTGATTCGTTATTTATCACGCACACACCGGCTCGCGCACGATCCGCTTCGAAGCGGCGGTGCAGGCTGAAACTCGCTGGTATTGCACTATGATAGAAGCCCCCCATCACCCGGGTTATGAGCGCGAGGCTACCATGTGCACCGTCGTCTGTGCAAGGAGAGTCTTAAAGATAGTCGGGGACCAGCTCGGGGGCCGGGGAGTCTGCTGTGGAGGCGTCCCTATGGTATCCACAGCGAACGCCGAACGCGAACGCGACCCTTTCGCAACCTATGTGCCGTCGCACTTCGACACATAGCCTACCCCCTCCCAACGATCTAGACCGCTAGCCCTACGATGAGAGGCTCGCAGCGTCGGCTGCAGGTTACGTCGCCCTCCCGCTCTGCCTAAGCAACTTTGAAACCTCATTTTGAAACTGCCGCAACACAGACTGGCAAGTGGCTGCGGGTGTCCCAGCCGGGCGATATGCGGTACTCAGGCACTGCCAGCGCTATCCGTTACCTGTGGGCCCTGACTGTGGGGGTTGCACATCGAGCGCCCGTGCGCTTATCGGCTGTCAGAGGAAATAAGGCGCGCGCAAGTTTGGGGTGGGGGGGGGGGATAGTGCGCAGTTGTCCGTCGGTTTGGGCAAAGTGTTGTCTTCTACGTCTTGCGGTTGCTTCGTCTGCTTCGCCACCTCCGCGCACGTCTGCATCTGCAATATTAACAGGTCTGCCACCTCCGCTCGTCTGTAGTTTATGGGCCATGAAAAATCCATAATACTACTGATGTGAATTACAAAATGGACAGTGACAAATCCGCCTACAGCTAAAAGCAGTACTTCAAGATCAACACAGCAATCCGCCTAAAGAAGGCGCCTTCGCCGGGCGCCTAAAGAAGGCGACCCGCAACCACCATAATGTACAATAATACTACTTGTGTGAATTACAGAAAGGGCAGCAACAAATCCGCCTACTGCTATTCTGCTAGAAGTAGTACTAAAACATCAACATAGCAAGCCGCCTGAAAGCGGCCCGCAACCCGCTTGAGGCGGGATGGATGAGTGATGCGCACACGGTTCAGAGTCCGGGCCACGGCGCGTGTGTGTGAGGGTGACCCTCGAACGTGCTGTGCAGCTTTGGCAACGGGATGGCAGACGAATCTGCGCCGTCTGATGAGGCGGCGAGCGCGCTCTCGAGCGGCCACCAAGCTCAGGACCCCGAGGAAATCTCTTGCGAGTAAGGCCTCCTGGTGAGCCCGGGTGGTGCACCGAGTGCCCCGCGATGAGATCCCGACCCGCAACCACTCATGCGACACCGCGCGCTGCGCGGCGCACACCCTTGCTCACCTCACCCACTGTGCCGAAGACGATGCCCGTGTACTCCGACTCATCCATGATACTACTGGTAGCGACTACTAACAGCAGCTCGCGAAAATGTATGGGCTACCTGTACGCTATTCCTGATTTCCTGATTTCCTGATATCGCCCTCTGCTGCTAGCTCATGTAAGTAGCGACTATACCTGTACGCTACACGGATACGTCGAAGACACTACTCGCACCAATCGGTCTCGTACCTCCGTAGCTGTACCCCTGCTTATTCCGGCGCGGTACGACAAGCGCAGTACGGGTAGAAGCATTAAATAAATATTTCATTGCATCGTTGCTTTTGGTTCTGTTTGTAGGGCGCATATCTTAAAGGACTAGTGTAGCAATCACCAGTGCTCACCAATAAATATCTCATCGGCGGAAATGTAGATGATGTAGTTACATGAGCTAGCTGTAAGTAAGGATAAGGTGATGATATTTACGACGAGTACGAAGTAGCGACTATACGTAGGGTATTGCGCATCAGGGGCACCCGTACCAGTTGTGTCGTCTGGCCCATGCCGATTTGAAGCAAAGCAGCAGCATGGCTTTGGGTACAGAGGTAGTCGCTACGGATTAGTCGCTACCCTGTATGTATCAGTAGGTACCGGTGTGAACTACAAAAAGGGCAGTTCCCCATAATTAGAAAATCAACACAGCAGGTATCAGTAGGTACCGGTACGAGTACGCTCCCGGTACCGGTGCTGGTGTGAATTACAAAAAGGGCAGTAACAAATCCACCTACTGCTAAAAGTAGTACTAGAAAATCAACACATCAAGCCGCCTAATAGTGGGCCCCATCCCGCATGAGGCGGGATGGATGAGTGATGCGCACACGGTTCAGAGTCCGGGCCACGCGTGCACGTGTGTGTGTGGGTGATCCTCGGACGTGATGTGCAGCTTCAGCAACGGGATGGCAGACGAATCTGCGCCGTCTGATGAGGGAGCGAGCGCGCTCTTGAGCGGCCACCAAGCTCAGGACCCCGAGGAAATCTCTTGCGAGCAAGGCCTCCTGGTGGGCCCGGGTGATGCACCGAGTGCCCCGCGATGAGAGGGCACCCCGATCCGCAGCCAAGCATGCGATACCACGCACTGCGCGGCGCACCCCCTTGCTCACCTCACCCACCGTGCCGAAGACCATGCCCGTGTACTCCGACATGTCCACGATGTCTCGAAGAGGACCCTTCTGTCCGGGCTCCGTGTTGTGCCACGCCGCATCCCGTGCTGCCAACCCCCGTTGTATGCCGCCCAACAGGGAGCGCTCAACGATCCACAACTGTGGCCCGGGGCACTGCAATGTACTTGACGCCGTACCGCATAGTCTTGAACTCCAGCAGCGTGGACTTCAAGCTCCGGGGATCATAGCTCCCGGTCACGACGTTGAACGCCGGAAGGGAGAGCTCTGCGTCCGGCACTAGGTCCTTAAGTTCATCTCTGGGTACGGTGTTGCCGAGAGGCACAGCCTGCTAGAACAAGTCATTCACCTCCCGCCGTACAGCGATACCTAGGTCGTGAACACAGTGATCGCGGAAGGCATCTGCGATAGCGTCGTGTTGTACACGCCAGTGGGCGTCTCCAAGCGCCGGGAGATTCATGAGCGCGTCGCCGTATAGGTCAACAGTGACGGGGTTGTAGTCCGTCGAGGGCAGAATGATCTAGCTCCCAACCACCGGGGCCAAGAACGGGCTAGGCAGAAAGAACTACCCGGCAGCGACCTCCCGCAGCTCATGCGGAGTCATGACCGTCCGCGCGGTGGGGATGGCCACTGTCCACATGCCTGACGCCGCGTCGAGCTGATTGAACAAGATCCGTTCCCTACATGGGACAAGGCGAGCGTACACCTCATTTCGAAGCCGAGAGTTGTTGGCCTGGTCTAGAAATGCCGTCAGCTCCTTTTGCGAGCCCGACGCAGCCTCCACTTTCCGCTCCATCACGCGCGCATCTGCGTCGCCGAGATGGCCAGCAGTAGCCGCTTGGAGGCGGCCCCACGCCTCGCGCATCTCGTCGGCGTAGCTGTCCGACCCATGAGCATCGTTGAGGAAGTGGTCATACCGGCGGGCAGAAGAAGTTGCGTTGAAGCTGCCTCGGCCAAGTATTGTCAAGTACTCAACACTGCTGTACTTTGTATTGACCCGAGCTGTGGGTCAAAGAAACCAGGGGTGGGGGTGTTGGTGCAGGAGTTACTAGTCAGGAACCTCGGGAGGATGGCATTCGTGCAGCCGATAAAGGCGGCATCACGAACGGTATCCATGCGGCGGATGCCAGCTCCCTTCAACCGAGTGGGGAGGTGAAGCCTGCTGCGCGCCATGGCCACTGCATCCACGCTCAAGGTAGCCACCTCCGCTGCCATGGGGTCGGGGTCGTGCAAAAGCTTCGCCAGGAAATCGGTGACCACCGGATTGATGTCGGCGCCGTACGTGGAGGGATCAAAAGAAACCCCTAGCACGCGCTGGACCGCCGCGAGGACGGTGGCATCCTTCGCCTCCGCAAAGGCCTCCACCTCGGACGGAAGACAATTGCGGCGCCAATACCCCGCCTTGTGTTGCATGCAATGCTTGAGCAGGGCCCATGCGTGGTGATGCAGGGCGTGGGTGTACCGATGGCTGGGTTGGGCTTGGCAGATAGGAGCTTGCTCATGCTAGCGTCCACCTCCTCTCATAGCTCCTCCGCCTTGCCGTACATGTACGCATGCACATATTCTGGCGATCCGAGCGGCACGTTGAGGACCGCGATGCCATGATGGCCATCTAGCTCGGGCCACTCGATTTCGGCCGGAGCCCCACGCCGCGCGGCCTCCATGTCTGCGTTGTACGCCTGCATCTTGTCGAAGTGCACCTCAAGCCCCACGGACGCCTTGATGGACGTGCGGAAGGCGTGAAGAGCCGGCCAAACGTGCTCCGGAAGGCCCACCATAAACCCATCATCGGCGTTGAAGCGCGCCGCCCCGTCAGTGACCTCTAACGTGCTGTCACACTGCTGCACCTCGGGGTGAATCGCGACGCAAAAGGAAGTCGTGGCCAACGGTGCGCCCTGTTGCACGCCGTCCTCCGACCGCAGATAGAGGGGCGGACCGGTTATCCACGACCAGATACGAATCCGTGGAGGGAGGCTAGGAGCGCGGGGATGACAGGGTGTAGTGGAGAGCAATCGATGTGGCGTTGGATGATGGTGCGGCGCCATGCCTCGTTGTATGCGTTGCGAAGGTCGGTGTGAACGATGACGGCACGTGGGCCAAGCTTCTCGGCGATGAGCCGGACGCCGTGGAGGAGCATAGAGTCGCCCGCGGGAATGCCAACGCCAAGCTGAGATGGAGCAAGCACCGGCACGTATGCCTCCTTCATGTTGTCCTCCAATGCCCACTCCGCCGCGCGCCGCTCCGCCTCCCCGACTGCCACAGGCCGCACGCGTCCGGGGCCCTCCCCTCGCCTAGCTTCTTGACAAGTGCCACGAGCCTAGCAGAGGCGAAGACTGAGCCAGTTGAACCACCCGGACAGGCGACCTTGGAGGTACATGGAGGCAACCTCGGACATGGCGCGGACCGCCGCAGGCCCGGACGCCGGGGCGTATTTGCCCACCAAGCAGCGGAGATACTCGTTGCGCATGCCTGAGGGCCCCGCCGCCACGTGCTGCTTGAGTTGTTGGTACGGCACGCGCATGTTCACCGTCTGGGCGGCCTCGTCGACCGGAATGTCATACGCGGCGTCTGGGATCGGGTGGCTACGGGACGGGTGCTTGTCGCGCAGCTGAGCGAGGATAGCAGGATCGGATAGGTCGCCCATACCCTTAGAAGATAGTCGACCCGCGGCTCGGGAGAGCTCTCCGTCCTCCACCAAAGCCACAACATTGTCTGTGGTGCTAACGAGCAGCGTCGCAAAGAGGTCGGCGTCCGTTCGACGCTGGCGGGCATGTCCGGCGTAGAACGCCTCAGTGCGCGCGTTGTCCCATGAGCGCGCGAGTTCGGTCACGCGCCTCTCCGCGAAAGCGCGGAAGCGCCACGCCAAGGCTTGCTGCCGCCGCCGCCCGCCTCGGCTCGGGGCCCTAAGCAACAATTGCGGCAGCATGTACTTCCATTTCAACGCCCTATCCAACACCACGGGGTCATCGGCCTCCACCGCCGCCACCACCCGCTCATTTACGCAGCGTTGTGCCTCCGCCCACGCCCTTCTTGAAACTCAATAGGCACCGCCGTCTCCATGGACATCTCCGCCGGCATATGCACCATGTCCACGTCGGAGAGGTGGTCCACCGCACCCCACCCCACCCCGTCGCCGGCTGGAGATGGGCGAGTAAGGGGGGGCGGATACCGAGCCCGTGAGGCCTGGCTACCGGGGTGGCCGGCCGGTGCACCCACCTCTGGCGGCGCGGGAGCAACAACCGGGGGCGCTGCGACGCCCCGGAACGGAACGACGGACGGCAATGTGGGCGACGGCAGCACTGACGATTGTCCCGCTCCACTGGCGCGACGCGCCCCCCGACGGCGGTGCCGCTCGGCCAGCACGGCGCACGCCTTGGCTAGCCACGCGGCGGCGACCTCGGCGAAAGCCACCACGTCGGCCGGGTGGTGCCTGACGCGGGCGGGTTGGGGCGACCTGGCTGCGGCGTCAATCCTCGGCGCCCACGCGGCGCCCGCGGCGACGCCAGTGACTGAAAGCGCGTCAGCGACTGTCCAAGCCGCCGCCGGCGCTACGCCCCGCCGCGACGGCCCGCTGTCGTGTAGCCTAGAATGCAAACGGGCGAGAGCATCGAGGCCGGTGAGCGCCAGGCTGCGGTTGCCACCGCGCGGCCGCGGCTGGGGCCGCTCGGAGACTTCCTGGCCGGTCGGAACGCCGTCGTGATCGCGCTACGACGCGCCGGGCCCCGAAATACTGCTGAAAGTACTGCGGCGAGGCGACGACGTAGGCGAGGCAACGCGCGCGCCGGTCGTACCTGCCGCGCCCGTCGCGGACTCGGGGCTCGACGACCGGCTCACCGCCTGGCTGAGCGTACGTGGGAGCCGACGGGGCGGCAGCCGTGAGCGGGCTCGGCCTTTTGGCCGGGTGCGTGGCGTCGGGTACACTGCCGCTGGACGGTGCTGCCGCGGGCGACGCTCCCGCCTAACGCGATGCGCCCGGGCTGCCCGATATACTGGACGATGTACTGGGGGCGGCGGCGACCCGGGGTCAACGGCGCGTTCTGCCGCACCGTCGGCGGAAGGCGCAGACATCGCGCGGCGCCCCGCCGGATACAAGCGACCCGCCACAGCCCGGGCATAACGGTGACGTCGCGTGGGAGGGGGTTGAGGGCAGCTACGCGATCTAGGCGGCGGGTGAGGCATGGCGTAACACGGCCCCGGGGCGCCTCCGGGGCCGCTGGGTGGGCGGGTGGGTGGATGCGATACTCCGCTGGGTGAGTGGGTGCTGGGTGGGTGCTGGGTGCTGGGTGGCTGGGTGGCTTGGTGGCTGGGCCGCCGGCTGGGTGCTCAATTCGTTGAGCAACGAGTGCTCATATCTCGTGCAACGAGGCCCACTCGTTGCTCATATGTATGCTATGCTAGTTGTTGCAACTAGCTGCTGAGTAACTATATATGCTATGCTCCTATCTTGAGCAACGAGGCCCACTAGTTGCTCAACGAGTGGGTGCCAGTGGGTGCTGGGTGCTGGCTGGGTGCTCAACGAGTGGGTGCTGGGTGGCTAGGTGGCTGGGCCGTTGGGTGGGTGGGTGGGTGGGTGGGTGCTATACCGGTACGAGTACGGTACCGGTAGTACGACGTGCTATTACGGCTGTAATGGTATAGTAGCATTGTAGCATTCTCGTATATTAGGCATGTATGACACGGGACGGACTCTGCCGGTAGACCGCTTTACCGCCGTAATTTCTACACGCACAGCGCGCCACGTCGCAAAAAGTGCAATTCGGCTGTAGAGCGGTCACCCCTAGAGCGGTAGACCGGTCTAGCATTTCGGCGGTAGAGTGGCATCGGTAGCTACCGATGCCACCCCCGATGTACCGCTCTACCGCTCTATTTTGAACGCGGCACCCTGTCGCTGGCGAATCCACCTACATCGCGCTACCCCTCGCCCGCCGCTCCCTGTAGTCCCATCGAAACTTCGCGCGGGCGGTACACGGATTCCACGCCTCACGCGGCCATGGCTGCACGCCCGGAATCGCCCCGCAAGGCGCCTTGGGCGGCCGGTCAAGCGGCCAGTCAAGGTGTCTGGATCCTTTCGGGCGCCGTGGGCGCCGGGCGCCATGCCGTTGTTCAAGCGGCACGTCTCGGTCCGGTGCGCCCAGCGGGGCGCTGCCTCCTAGCGTGTTTCGACCGGAAGGGCATCGCCCCGCGGGGCGCCTATCCATCTGGATCTCACGTCGCGGGCGGACAGCGCTCAACCGACTTGAGCCCATGAGACCGAGCAGCAAGTGCAGTTGGTACTGCGATGCTCGGAAGGGCGGTAGCGGCTAAATTGACCGGTAGAGCTGTTCCCGTGTCATACCGTTCTGAGGGCTCAAAAAGGAACTGAAAAAGTGAAAATACTACATGGTGATTGGCTAGTCGCCATTTGCTTTTTGCGACGTGGCGCGTTGTGCGTGTAGAAATTACGGCGGTAGAGCGGTCTACTGGTAGAGCGTGTCATACATGCCTTAAACGCACGCGTCGCCGCCGGCCTCGCTTTAGGCGCCGACTCCGACTCCGACTCTGATAAACTTCGTTCGGGCTCGCGCGCACTCGGTGCCCTTGGGTCGCAATGTCGCTCAACGCGGATCCTCGGGGCGCCGCGCGGCCGTCCGACCCTCTTCAAATCATCGAGTACGGTAACGACTACAAGTATTGACAGATGTATAGCGCGACGATATGCAGTGCGTCGTTGTGCGGCCGCCTTCCCGCCCGGTGATTAAAATAAATCGTGCAGGGGAACTACATATTTCGGGAATCTAATATGGTCATATTGAGAATTATAGAGGTTTGAATTGCACGGGGCTAAGTACGACGGGTGTTACCCGACGTTACAATTCCGCCATACGCGGCTAGTACGCTACTACCGTGTGCCCACGTCCATCCCTCACCCCGATATGACGCCCCGCGACGCGGCGGTGTCTCCACCTTCTGCCTTTGCGCCAGCTTCCAGCTAGCGCAACGGCATCGAGACTCTCGCAGTCTCGTAAGGTGACACACGATCTCACAACGACGTTCGACGCCAGCCGCTCGCCGCGACTGCAAATAACGACAGCAGGCCGTACTATGGACAACACACGGTTGCCTGACGACCTGTACGATTCGGAGGGGTGCGGTGGAGGCAACGCCGCGAGTTCGACGACTGGCACCGCTAGCCTCACTGCGCTGGTGCAGCGGATGCTGCTGCGACTTGACGAGCTAGACTCCCGCACCTCTTCCATTCAACAACCACCTCCGCAGAAACCTATTCCCGCGACGCCAGCCGACGGCCTCGAGGGTGACGACGAGGAGGACGGCCCTCCCCCCGGTTTCCCTGCGAAATCTCCAGGCCACGCGGCGTTCATCGACCCGCGCGACTGGATCGACTACCTGCCGCGGGCATACGCCGAGTCTATGCCCCAGGTAGGACTCACCAACCCCGGGCTGTGGAACCCACGCAACGACGAGTGGGACCGCTACCTCACCGACGAGAAGAAGCACGCGACGCGCGACGAGTATCGCCAGCTGCTGTGCTATGGAGTCTTTACCGCCGCCGCGCACGCGGCGCTCACGGACGCTGTGGCAACGCTTCGCGCGAACAACGCCACCGCTCGCGACACCGCGGACGCCAACGACCTACTCGACTCCGCGATTCGCACGATCGCGACGTGCGGGCAGGCTGCTGAAGACCGGCTCACCTACCTCCGGCGTTTCAAGTGCAAGAAGGCGCTTACTGGCGAGGAGCGAGTCGCCGAGCGCCTCGTCTACTCCCGCTTCTTCGACACCACCGCCGCCGAGCGCTCAAGCAATGGCGTCGACGGCCTCCTCAACGCTATGGACGACAAAAGACTCGAGGTCAGCCTCCACCAGGCGGCCAAGGCGCAGGCCGCCGCGCAGTTCAAGGGCAGCGGCAGCGGAGGGAGCGGAGGCGGCAGCGGCAACATCCGCATCAAGGAGCAAGAGCGCGCATCAGAACACGCAGACCGCGCCACAAAGGAGAGGGCGGACAAAACCAAGGATAAAGACAAGATCAAGGGCAAGCCTCAGCCCGGCAACCCTGCGAGGAAGACTACTACCCCGCAGAACGAGGAGCAGAACTGACGGTGTGCCCCGCCGTTCCGAGTCATGCTACCCAAGTTCAAGCTACATGCGACACCGCGTGCGGCGGCAATGGCGGCAATGGCAAGACATCGGGGCGAGCGATCAAGTCCTACGGTGGATCCAGGAGGGCGTCCGGATCCCCTTCAAGCACAACCGCCCTCCACCCAACTTCCACAACGGCATCAGCATGCATGACGCTACCCCAGCGCAGCTCACCTTCCTCGAGGGCGAGCTTGCCCGCTTCGTGGAGTCCGGCGCGTGGGAGCTTGGCACATGCCGCAAGTGGGTGTCAAGACTATTTTTAGTACCCAAGCCAGGCGTCAACCAGTGGCGCTGCATCATCGACCTCCGCGTGCTCAACTCTTACTGCGTGCGCAAGCGGCTCAAGATGGAGACCCTATTGGGAGTGCGCCACCTAACCAAGAAGGGAGACTACATGTTCTCCTTCGACCTCCAAGACGGCTTCTATGCTCTAGGCATCGCGGAGGCGGACCGAGACTACTTCACCGTGGACGTCCGAGGTCAGCTCTACAGGCTCGCGGGTCTGCCAATGGGCTGGAGCCTCTCGCCCTATTACTTCGTCACGCTCACCCAAGTATTCATCACCCACCTGCGGAAACCCGAGCCCGAGCCCCCCTCATGGTCTACGCAGCCAACACGGAGCAAGCGCTACCTCCGGCGGACCAGGTGGAGGGGGGCGCGCATCCTACATTACGTGGACGACTTCCTCCTCTTCTCCGCATCGATGGAGCAGGCGCTCCACCTCCGTCAACGGCTCGCCAGCCTCCTCGACGCCTTGGGGCTGCAGCGGAACCCCACAAAGGGCTTTTGGGAGCCCTGCCAATTCGGCAGGCACCTGGGGGTGGACATCGACTCAGCGTCCGGCATGTTCTACGCCCCGGCGGACAAGCTGAACCGGCTCTCCCGGCAGGCCACCCGGCTCATCGGCCGCACCACGCGGAACACCAGGTGGCTCCCAGTGCGCGAGCTGCAGTCACTGGCAGGCCAGGCGCAGTATCTCTTTCTGGCGATCCCGGCCGCAAGATTCTTCCTGCGGGAGCTCCACTCCGTGGTCGGCGACCGGTGGGGCGGGCGCGTCCGGATGACGCCACAGCTCCGCCGCGACCTACAGTGGTGGACATCGGTGCCCAGTCAGTCCAACGGCAAGCCCATCCACCGCCCAGTGGAGACGGCTTATTTGCACACCGACAGCTCAGGCTATGGGTGGGGCGGGGTGTTGAACGGCAGGCTGGAGGCGCGGGGATTCTGGAGCTCGGCGGACGAGCGCCAGCACATCACCTGGAAGGAGCTCAAAGCGGTCCGACTTGCCGTGGAAAGCTTCCTCCCCCACCTCGCCGGGCGCAACGTCCTCTTGCACAAGGACAACCAGGCGGTATGTCACATTCTGTCGGGCCTAACCTCACGCTCTCTCGAGATGATGGCCGAGCTGCGACGACTCTGGTGCTTGCTGGACTCGCACGGCATCCACCTGCGCGCGCGGTACATTCGCTCGGCAGCGAATATCTGGGCGGACCGTCTAAGCTGGCACCTCGACAGCGACGATTGGCAACTCGACCCCCTCATGTTTGCGGAACTGGAGAGCCGGTTCGGCCCTCATTCCATCGACCGCTTCGCGTCCGCCCTCAACACCCTGCTCCCCCGCTACAATGCGGCGTAGTTGCACCCTACGTGCGAGGCGGTGGACTTGTTGCACCTGCCGGATGCGGACTGGCGCCGCGAAAACAACTGATGCAACGCACCCTGGCCCCTGCTACCCAACCTCGTGTAGAAGTTGCAGCACAGTGGCGCAGCGGCGACCGTCGTCGCCCCGCGATGGGAGGGCAAGGCGTGGCACCAGGCTCTCACCGAGATGGCAGTGGAGGAGCTCACGGTGGCGCCGCGCGCCGGTTTATTTCGGCCGGGACGGCGGGACGGGCGAGGTATGATCGGCATGCCTCACTGGCCCGTGACTGTATTCCGCGTTCCCTTCCGGCATGGGTATACCTGCGCCGAGGGGCCGTAAGTGCTACGCTATCCATGTTTCCGGGCAACAGCCACCAACTACCGGCTGTACGTGCGGCACCATTACGAACTGCAGCGGTGAAGTACCGCGTCGAGGTCGCGAGCTGTACGACACCGTGGGCTGATTCGATGCGCCCGTACATGACACGGGTTCTAGGGTCTGACACCCTTGGCGTCCAAACCCTGGAGCTCCTATCAGCTGCGTGGGCGCCGACCACTGCGGCGTCTTAACGCGAGTTGCATGAAGCAGTATTTCCGTTTCTGCGAAGAGGAGAAGCGACCGGCCCTGGCTGCCGACCCCGGGACTATGGCACGGTACGTCACGTGGTTGGGCAACCTGGGGACGATCAAAGCCTCCAGCTTGCAGCCTTACCTGTCGGCCGTCAACAGCTTCTTCAAGGACCACGGCCGGGAGCCGATGGCTCTGGGCGATCTGGTGAGCAGGGTCCGCAAGGGCCTTGCGGCGTCGCAGGTGACGCTAAACCCCGAGCTGATGCGGGCCCCATTGCCCGCGCGTGTGGTGCTGAAAGCCCTGACCCTGGCAAAAGCCCTACGGCTGGAGCTGGGACCTACCTGGGGCACGGACCCAAGTACCGTGGTGCGCGTGGAGCTGTTCCGCGCCAGCCTGGCAGTCGTCGTACTTTGTCTGTTTTTCTGCCGCGGAGGAGCGGGGGTGGAGTGTCTTACGGGCGACCTCACGGTCGGCCCGGACGGCGGAATCCTCCTATACCATCGTGACCGGAAAGGCCAGCGTGGCGCGGATGCAAGCAAGAAGTTGTTGTGTCAGCTGCCAGCGTCAGCGCATGCCGACATCGCGGCGCTGTTGCACTACTTTGATGCCGCCCGTCAGGTGTTCGCCGGCGGCCGCGTGCTAGCGGCGCGATGGGCCATCAGCCAGCGCGAGGGGCAGGCCAAATGGACGGCGGACACCCTCACCAGCTGGCTGCAACTGGTGCTGACAGCAGTGCATGAGCCCCCCCCCCCCCCCCCCCCCCCGCGGGGTTCGCGTGGACGTCCCACTCCCTCCGCAAGGGGGCCACAACAGCCGCGTACGTGATCGGCGTGACGATGCAGAAGATCAAGTACTTCGGCGGCTGGGCGATGGAGTCAAGCGTGGTGCTCGACTACATCGACCCAACAGTGCTGCCGTGTCCGGCAGCATGGCACCTCTTTGGCTGGATGACCCCCTGGGGCGATCAACCAGCCAGGCTGCCACGCCAAATGGCGACATGATGGCAAAACTGCGAGCCCCCTGCTTTGCTAATGGTCATATTGAGAATTATAGAGGTTTGAATTGCACGGGGCTAAGTACGACGGGCGGGTGTTACCCGACGTTACAATTCCGCCATACGCGGCTAGTACGCTACTGCCGTGTGCCCACGTCCATCCCTCACCCCGGTATGACGCCCCGCGACGCGGCGGTGTCTCCACCTTCTGCCTTTGCGCCAGCTTCCAGCTAGCGTAACCCGCCCTTCCCAACCCTTTCATGCGTGCTTTGGGGCCTGAGCCCCTGTGCCAAATGTTGTAAGAGATCTGACACCTTTTTGGCAAAACTGCGAGCCCTCTGCTTTGCTAATCTTGTTAATAAGAGCCGCCCGGGGCGGGAAAAGTACCAGTAGACTACGCGTAAATTCGTGCTCGTGCTCGTACAGCCCTAGTTCGAGTAACAGCAATAGTAAATCCAGCACCGCTAAAAGCAGTGGCTTTGTACTTTTATTTTATTACATGAGATCGTCACGACAGCAAGCCCCCGCACCTAAACTCGCTCTCGTACCAGTACCGAATTTTCTAATTCTGGGGAACTGCCCTTTTTGTAATTCACACCAGTACCGGCACATTGTAAATATGTCACAGGTTTAAATATCCGATTCCGTGATTGTAGGAATGGATGCTCATATGCGGGATTCTGGTTGCGGCTCAGTACTCGGAAGAATCATCAACAGATATAAATAAACAAGTACAAGTGCAAAATAACCAAACCGCGTAATTCCACTGATGTCACCTGCGTAACTGTTCGTGCTCCGTACCACGGTACGAGCAGCTGCTGTAGTAGGATTTACTGCCGTACCAGGATTATAGTGGCAGTGTCATCATCTACCTCTCACTGCGCTGTGGTCGGTCTGTTCATGTACAGTCGCGGATGGTCTGGAACTGACCGTGTCCTGATACGATACATCCATAGCAGCCGTACTTTGTGTTTTTTTATTGCTGGCGGCTTCTGTCGATCTCCCAGGATAAATTTGTAATACATACATACCCGTACTACCCTTTTTGAAAACACAACAGTATTAGTCGCCGTGTTCAGGCTCGGGCAGGACGCCAGTAGGGCGTAGAGCCGCGCGCCGCCAGAGCCATGTCAGTACCCTGTACTGCACGGGTACTTGGAGTCGCGACTTTAAATTGGCAGGCTGGTAATCGTCAGCGGGAAGCGCGCGATTACCCTGTAGTCCTTATCCCAGCGCGGAGACATGCGCACGGAGAGGAGAAAAAAAGAATGGCCTGCCCTGGGCCTGCCGTATTTAAAGAAGGAAAAATGCAGAGCAGGGTGCAATTTTGAATTTCTTGGCAGACCAGGGTCAAACCCCGCTTTTGCTATAAACAGGGTGCAATGACAAATTGCAAAACAGGGCGTTCCAGACTTGCCACGCTTGGACAATTGCAACGGCGACGGTTCGACCGGCCGTGGGATCGGCCCCTCGAGAGCAGATGCGCACCGACGAGGGTTTGGGTGCAGGTACCTGTAGTTAGTCCTGGTAGCGACTATGTCGACTGCATCTCGGGATCATACATCGCCGGCGCCATACAGTTGCGCCCCATCGCCGATCAGCACCACCAGTCGCCTGTGCCGGGGTTCCTATGGGCGTGTGGTAGTTCAGCCTGCCAAATCATCGACATGTTGTCACGCGTCTATGCGGCGCGTTGGTTGGTGCCCCCTTCGTTGCCCCACTATTAGATGCTGATGCGACGACGCACCGTGCCGCCGCCGGGCCGGGCCGCCGAGCAGCCGGCCGTCTACGAGTTGCCTTATCTAAACACCCTGTTATTCGTCAAATTGCCATGCCCCATTTGCGTCCTGTTTTTGGACTAAATCACACCATGTTTTGCAGTCTGCCACTGCTCGGGATTGCACCCTGTTTTGCAAAATCCCGGTTTGAACCTAGTCTGCATATAAAGTCAGGAATGTACCTTGTTTTGCAATTTTCCCTATCCAAACCCACAGCCTGGTAGTTGGGATGCACATCGGGCAGTGAGAATTGACTACTGGAATTTGGATTAATCCTTAGATCAAATAATGCTGTGCTGATAATTTGCTGTTTTTGAAAGAAAACTCACAGATAGTCGCTACATCTTGCTGGCTGTATTGCGAATCGATCTCGGATAGGAATAATATTTTTTCTCAGTGTGAACTGCCCATACATAACGAAATTTGCAAATGTATTTCTCCGAATTGATATAGACATGGTTATGGGGTTTCCCAACAACTAAACTGTCCTAATGCAACACAAACGGTTTGTAGGTGGTTTTAACCGGTACCATACTACGCCGCACTTCCACCCTAACACCACCCAACGACCAATAGGCTCGGACGCAACAAGAGCAACAACAACATGCCCCCGTCTTCCCAGACCGCCTCGCGACTGGCAAATACCATCCGCCGCATTGGACCTCCGCCCGCTGACGTCACCGATCCCGGCCATACAATCCATGGAACGACGGCACGACCCGAAACGCTTTACCCACACCGACGGCTCCCGCATCCACCCAGTGGGAATCGGCGCCGGGGTCTACACGCCGGGCAATGAACCCGTCGCAGTGGGAGTGGACGCAGACAATATTCGCCGCACCATCACCAAAGCCGAACTGGCCGCCATATCGGTGGCACTCGAGTCTGACCTTCCGAAGCACATCCTCTCAGATAGCGCAGTCTACCTTCACCTAATAGAGCGCATGATGTACCGGCCGGTCACCTTACGACGCCACGCTCACAAAATACTACTCGAACATATAGTACGCCAACTCCGACACGAGCGGATTTGGGACTCCGAACCATCCTCCAGAAAGTGAAAGCCCATATTGGGGTCGAAGGCAACTAACGAACAAGCCGACACCACCGACGGCGAAGTAGCCAACGGGACAATCCCACCTGACACTATCGTAACCGTAGGCACGACTCCCGAACCAACCGATGACGTGTGGCTGAACCCATGCCAAGGCGCGCCGGCCACCACTCACACCCCCCACTACTTGAAACCCGCCCTCCGGAAACACGCCAACGCTACAGTAGGCTGCGACGCTCCGACGAAACCCTACACTCCTACCTCATAGACCAGGCGTTGGCCACGGGTGTAATGCCGGACCTCCTCACCCCCTCGGACATCACCACTTCGAAAAGAATCCACAGGCTGGAATTCATGTGGGGAACACACTCAAGCTAAATGAGACGCAAAGGCCAGCCGTCCTTCACACGCGGGAAATGCGGACATCACCTAAGCAACGGCCGCATGGCAGGCAATTGCCCCTCCATGGCCGGCCTAAAGACAGACCGACACAATAGCACGCTCAAACTCCTCCTCAACGAGCAGGAAGTCATGAGCGGCAGTCGCTGGCACGTGCTATCCACAGACGCGGGCAACAAACCCGTGGCTGACTTCTCCTCCCCCAACAAAGACACCTTGATCTCCGATATAACCGACAAAATCACACTCACTGTCCCATGCATCAACATCCCCGATCGCCTCTCGGACGCCCAAGACGGGGCAACCGAAGGTCCCAGCGCCGCTCAAGCACCCACCCTGCTCCCCACGACCATGCTACCCCCCTCCCCCCCCGCCTCCGGCCTAAACATTGCAAGCCGGACGCAGTACGCATCGTCGGATTCGACTGGGACCCGGCCACCGAAACCATGTCTCCCAGCACCGATCCCAAAGCAGTCCGAAAAACACAGATAATCGAATTCAAATACTGTACGGATCTCAGTCATGCCACCGTGCACGCTCTCATCCGCGAACAATACCAACACATAGTGAGCGCCCTGCGTCAACAAGGCTGGCAGTGTCCGATTGACATCATCCCCGTCACCCTCAGCCGCAGCGGCTCCATGCACAAACACACACTAGAAGCCATCCATAGCCTCACGGTCCTCCGCCCCAAGAAGCAACCCCCGAACAAGCCCCCTCCGCCTCCCAACGCCGCTGCAATAATTAATCCGCCTGTGTAGGAAACTCCAACGACACTTAATTGGATGGCTACATACTCTCCTCCGCACATCCCGACAGTCCCTCAAACCTGCCATGTCCAACCCTATTACCTCCCACAGACCCCGGACGCACACCCACCGTAAACATACACGCTTCCGCAGACCACCGTACACGACACCCCCGCCACGGCAGGGGGGGCGGGGGGGGGACAATACCAAGCGGCATGGAAGGAGGAGGGGCGCGGGCGACAAGGAGGAAGGCCGGAAGCTACATCCGCAATCCCTAGGGTTCCCACAGGGGTTGACTAAAGCATGTCCTAAAAGCAACTCGGCTTGGGCAGTGGAGAGCAGCAAGTCGGCATGTAGCAAATCAATTTCAATTTCCATTTCAATTGTTGCGTATCCATAGCGTAATATCCGCGTAATTGTGTGAAGCCCTGAGCCATATCCCGTATGGCGACCGTATTTAGCGTATACATGAGGACACCTACATGTGTCGCGTCGCTTGATGACACATGGTCGTATTTCGTTCGTAGCTACCCCTTAACGGGAAATAGGTCGCGTAATGAATTTAATTCGACGGCACACGTCTGCACCTACAAGCCCAAACCGTGAGACAAGCAACTACGTGGGGGTTGCCGACGGCTTGTGGTGCCGCGCAAGGGGCCTATTGGCACACGGTGCCGCAAAATTGTCGGCTTCTCCCAGCTACCGAACCCAAACCTAGGTACTCAACCAGTACCCACCCGTCGCTGGTACCCAAAGTTACCCACCATCCACGGTTCCTGCTCGCCTCGCCCAATATGGCCGACAAGCTGCCCGCACCGTACGATGGCGCCCCTGGGAAGTTCACCCGTTACCTCGACCACCAATTGGTCGAGAGGGGGTGCATCCATCCCGAGCCGGGTCGGGTTGCAACCCGCACGAGCGACAACAACATGTATACATCTCTCGACACGGAACAACATGGCCGGGAATTCTCACCCTTGGGGCGGAGGCTCTCCGGGCGGGCTGGAAGCTATTCCTCTTAGACGCGCCCGGTCGATACCCGGGATTCTGATGGACGCATGTTTAGCGAAGACGATGGGACATGGTCGCTACGGCGCGGGCTCACATGTACCGCGCCTCGGAAGACAGTAATGTGCATCGCGTAGGACCCACTATGGGAAACATAAAGTTGCGGGAAGGCTTCGTCGGCCAGTTAAGGATGTTCACGGCAATGTCGCTCGCGGTCACGGCATGTTGTCCCGCTACTTGTACATGAACCATCCCCATGACACGGCGAACCCATGAATGCAATGTGCGAAGACTAAGAGAGGTTCTCAAGAATTGGGAAGCCGACCTGGCGGGTGGCATCGTCCTTACCCGCACCCGACAAGTGCAGCTACAACACTCGGGACAGCCTTTCTGCCGTACGCCAACATGCCGCGGGGCGTGGACGAGGCCGCCACCGGGCCAGCGGCCTCCGTAATGGCTTCCATTATGCAATATGCAGATAGATACCGGCAGCCAGGTTCTTGTTCTATACTGATCGAGTCCCTAAATTTTGGCAGTGAGACAAGCTATTGAGATGCTCCTCCCCCCCCTTTGGGAGAGTAGACTGCGAATAATATATGAGGCATAGTTGGGCCACCAACCAAAGTGCTTAAAGGTACATGCGAGGCATATGTGCCCATAGCCAGTAAACTAGCGAGTAGCCGCACGCAAAAGTGATAGAGTTTAGCATGGTGTAACGGTGTGACAAGCCTTACCCATATGACGGTCCCAACTGGGTCACCTCCCTTGGCAGCCCCAGGTACCTAGCAGACTGCCAATAAGGGCGGTTTTAAACCGCCGTTGATTCAGATGGTGGAGACCTCACAGCCGCCGCTGATCAAAACGGCAAGGAAGCTAGGTTTTTGGCGGTGGGCGCTGCTAGGTGCGTAGGGCAGCGGCGGCGGGGCGGCTAGGCGTAATTGATGGCATCATAACTTTGATCGATTACGCTTACCAGCTATATATGATGGGCTCGTGCTTCACATTCTCTTCCTTTACCAACCTCTCGCTTCTCATCGAAGCGCTATCTTCCAATGCGATTTACGGCGAAGAAGGGACAATGTGCATGGAGATGCTGGACATGCCGTCGTTCGGTTGGGAAGCGAGGTCTTCTTGTTCGGATTTCAGCTATTAGTGCATGGTCGTCATTGTGTTGTTTGCGCACCACACACACTTCCCCACATCATGTATGTGAGGACATGCCAAACCGGGATAAGTGCTGATCTGTCACTATGTCCGAATCAACATAGAATCAAAACAGTTTCTCCTCGATGCGCTTCAGCGCGACAGGGAAGGCGTAATGCGCCATGCGAATGTTTTGTCAAAGGGGCGCCTTTCTGTGCCATACACCAGTGCCAAGGAGGGGGGGGGGGGGGGGGGGGGGCTATCACCATGCGCTCGGCTGCTTGTAGTCGGCACAAAGCGAGGGTGAGGTTCGGCACCGAAAGGCTGGTGTGGATCACCTCCATGAAGTACCGAACTTTCCCAACATACACATGGTTGTCATTCTGCTCCACCTCGGCACGCATGTCTCGCAATATGGCATGCTTGCTTGCCGTGCTCATCACTGGGCCCCCACTGCTCGTCCAGTGTATTGTGAATGTATTGTGAATGAACACCACATGCCTCCGTGTCTCGAGCTTCTCATGCACAACCTGCGTGTGCGTGTATACTAGAACTCAGCACCAAGGCAACAATATGTACGCCGTTTGGATTAGGGCGCGGGCCGGACTTCCTATCATCCGCTACGCTGAATAAGCCGTGATCGGCCGCGTCCTACCCGTCGGAGCTTGACATGTTCCCAGAGTCATGCGCGCAGGAAGGGATCTCCCCACTAGCAGCGGGCACAACCCTCATCCTCCGCTGCGTCTCGTGGGCGGGAGACCGGGACCGCAACAAGGCAGGTGCCTTCCGGCCTTGTCCGCAATCTATCAACACACCCTTCCGAGACCACCTCTAGGAGCCCGTCGCCCTTTGTCCGCTGGTAAATCATGACGTCAACGGCGTGAAGCTCGCCCAAGTGGACGTCCGCACGGCGGACGCCCGAGTGCCGTTTCTGGCGGACGTTACCCTTCATCAGTGCGCGCGGTGAGCGCAAACCCTACTCGACGACCCCGACTGCGATTGGTACGTTCTCCGTGCGTTCCTTCACTGTGAGATTGAGATGTGACGTAAATGTGCCCTACTCGTGACGAACGACGACATACGGGGACGACACGGGACGGACGAGGGACGTGGATTTCATATATACCGAGTAGCGAGCGACGACTATCGCGCGCGACCTGTAAAGTACTATATGAATTTCTCGTTTCCATAATTTCATCAAATTGATATGCGCACGCGGGCTCGCGTGTCGCGCGCCGACGCTGAGCCCCCGGGCTAAGTACAGGCGGCTGCACGTACTCGCTGCACATCCGCTGCACATCCCTGCACATACAACGCTGCACATCCATGCACGCGCATGAAGTACGGGGTAGCCTGGCGGTCACCGCCGCTCACCGCTGAACCAAGCGCGGACAGCCGCGCACTAGCATATGTGCTCCCTGCCGGTGGTGGGCTTCATCCACCTCAACTCTCAACACCCCCCCCCCCCCCCCCCGCGCGCGCGCGCGCGGAAGCAGGCATGCCGGGAGAGGGATGGATATCGAGTGTGTCGAAGAATGGCGTGTACACATGCAAGCACTGCCAGGGCATCGTGACGGGCAGTAGTGAAAGGACGGCGCGAGAGCGGCACTTCCTAAAATTCCCGAATTGTAGGCACTCGTTGAAGCGTGCGGGTAAGTTGCGCCGCAAGGCCGCCTTAAAACAAGCAGCAACAGCAACAGCAGAGGCAGCAGCAGGAGTAACAGCAGCCGTCGGAAACGGCCCGCCAGCGCCGGTCTCGGAGGACGATGTGATGGGCGTGGGGGAGGACCCCGTTGGCGAAGACGGTATGGACATGCACGCGCCTGCGTGGCCGCCGGCGGACGTGGAAGCTGCCGATGAGGGCGTGATACGGAAAGGCGATCCCGGCGACTTTTACATGAAGGTCATCGCCAAGAAGTTCCGGGGAGTATGGCACTACGGCGTGATAACCGGCGTCGTTACCGAGTGGGTGTTGGAGGACTACGGCGGGGCGACCCAGTGGCGCGCTGTTTTCGAGGACGGTGACATTGTGGACCTTTTGCATTCAGAGGTGAGTGGGCCCGGCTTGCGTGCTGGTGGCACCACTCACCTGCGGTTGTATGGAATCACACGCACCCGCCCGGTCGGCGTGGCAGGTTGTGGAGGCTAAGGCGGCTGCCCAGGAGCACCCCCCTGTGGATGCGGAGGTGTCGCCTGCGGGGTATGCAAAGGACCTCCTCCAGAGGGTGGATGGCGAAGAGTTGCAGGCTGTGCGTACGGGCGCGAGCTGCCTCCTGCTCTCCGGCGACCAGATGATGGAGCAGATGGGCGTCATCGGCCAGATAGAGGAGGACTTGGCCAAGTCGGTCCTTGATGGGGATGAGGACGGCGAACTGAGCCCCACTGCCCGGCGTGCGTTCAACACAACCCGGCTTGCGGAGGCCAAGCAGAACACCGGCTGCCATGGCATGTGCCAGGTGCATGTGGTCCTGGGCTATGTTATCATGGTCAACCTCTTCCCCTCGCGCCGTTCCACCTGTATTTTTTTGGCTTGGGAAGGGACTTCTGGAGGAACTTTGTCACCGTGCTGGGCCACATTGGATTCCGGGCTATGAAGCAGGAAGACCGGCGCCATGCTTTAGTCCTGATACCTAGCAACTTTGGACGCGGGTTGCGCCCTTCGTTTGCGGTGTCCAAGAAGTCGAAAGGTAACCCCCCCCCCCCCCCCCCCCGGGCGTGGGTGTGGGCGTGGGCGTGGGCGTGGGCGTGACGGCATTCCCCTCCATGACTGCAGGGTCAGGCAAGGTGACGGTGCAGTCTGGTTGGGTCATGGAGGACTGCTTGCACCACATGGAAACGTTTTCCCTTCTTACCGCCGGTCCGCTGTTCGAGGAGGCCCGGGTGAAGGCGATCATGACCGAGAAGGAGCTTGCGTCCCCAGCGGTGGTGCGTTCGGTGTCGCAGCTGGCGGTGCTTGGGCACATGTACAAGCGCATGCAAGGAGCTGCGTGGTTCGTCACGCGGTGGGGGTTGCAGAATGTGGTGACGGAGGAGGACGGCCCCGAGCGCAAGGCGCAGGTGGACGCGCTCACCAGGGAGGGGAGGACTCGATACCCAGCGCGGCGCCAACGGGCGGCGGCCGGGCATCGCGGCGCCAACGCGCGGCGGCCGGGGCAGTGCCGCGCCAACGCGCCGCGCCCGGGGCAGCGCGGCGCCAACGCGCGGCGGCCGGGGCAGCGCCGCGCCAACGCGCCGCGGCCGGGGCAGCGCGGCGCCAACGCGCCGCGCCCGGGGTAGCGCGGCGCCAACGCGCCGCTCCCGGAGCCCGGGCCAGCGCGGCGCCAACGCGAGTGGGATGGGCGGGGCAGCGGTTGCTACCGAGTGAGGCTTAGCATCGTTTGCAGTAGCAACGCAGCCTTTCCGGTTGCATAGTGTGACACCGCCTGGATGTAACCCAGCAGTACGCGCAAAGTGCAAGTGTTACACGTCCGTGTGCCCCACCCAATGACATTGCGCCCGACCTCACTGACGGCATGTCTTGCTCTCCATCATCTATTCCCGGGCCGTCCGTGCATGCGTGCGTAACCCGGCGGCAGCAGGCGCCGGACTCGGCGTGTGCCGGCGGCAGAGCTACAAAGCCATGGACACGGTACGGGATGCCAAGTCAGGCTAATCAACTGCCGAGGCTGGCGGCTTAACCCCCATGTCCGGCGGCTGAGGGACGGAAAGTGCGTAGAAGTTGATCGCCAAAGCCGGCATACAAGCTTGGCTGTGCTAGGTTCCTATTAAGTAATGGCGGTATGTGTGAGTGGTTGCCCCGCCGCCACATCCCCCCCCCCCCCCCCCCCCCCCATTTACACTTGTGCACTCATTAAGTTTGGGCTGGTTTCGGAGCAGTACATGTACGTATGTATATACAGACAATGCAACGTAGGACGCGCGCGGAAAGAGGCGGGGCTGGTGGAGTGCATTGGCGGTGCGTAGAGTAGCGTGTTGGTGAGATTCGGGGTGCATCGGACGCCGGATGCCCATCCACCCGGCATAAACGACGCGTAATATTCACACTATATTCACACATAAATATCCTGACATTCCGTGCCGGATGGATGGGAATACGGCGTCCGATGCAGCCAATATCCCAGCAACACGCTACTCTATGCACCGCCAATGCACTCCGCCAGCACCGCCTCATTCTCCGTCGATTTCGAAAATGCCTTCACATTATCCACCGCTAATTGCAATTCCCGCCGTGTAATGTTGTCACGATGTGCGCACACAACAACACTTGCTACCGGTTCCGACGCGGATGGAGGCGGGGCTGGCGGAGTACATTGGCGGTGCGTAGAGTAGCGTGCTGCAAATACTTGGGGTGCATCGGACGCCGGATGCCCATGCATCCACCCGGCGTAAACACTCGTCGAAACGGGGTTCGCCTAACCGCGTTTAACGACTACCAGGCGCGAGTAGTCGCCTGTATATATCGCGCCTAACGTTAGGCGTCACAGTACTTTAAACTTGGCGGTAAGGATGAGTACGGCAGCGGAGCCCTGCATCAAAGTACTATAGCGAGTAGCGGGTACTCGGTAGTCACGAGTGCACAAAGTACGAGACGAGTACACGAGTCACTGTACTTTACGGGAATCGCCGCCGTTCATATCTGCTATTAGGCGCGCGCCTCCTCACGAGTACGCGCGGAAGATACCCGCGTGATGACGAGTGATGATGACGAGCAGGCGGGGCAGTACGGTACTGGTCGATACACAACAAAGGCTGCAAAAATGCATTACATGGTAGTCACGGTTGGTTTTGTGATTTAATAAAGGTGAGGTGCCAGGCTGGATCAGCGGCCAATGAGCGTCGAGCTTCGGGATGTGGTTAAGCGGACATGGGCGCGCCTACTCCTAGCTGGCAAATTTAACGTCAAGGCACTGGACATTTTCGGATTTATGGCGGAGGGGTCGGCAACTGCATAAAGTATTAGGGAAATACTAGAAATTTAATTACAATGGGTCTACTACCGCCCCCGGCCCGTGCCCGCCCCCCCGTGACCTGCGGTCGGCTGGCTCCGCTGCCGCCGGCCTCTTCCTGGCGCCGGCACGTGGTGTTATGCCCGCTGTCGGCTCGGGTGCTGACTGCCCCTTGTTGCCCGCAGATACTTCTGCGGGCATGCTATTCATGGAAGCTGCTGCCATCTGCTGCGCCCCGCGGCTAAGGAGCTTGTTTGACGGGGCTGGCATGATGCCGCCGCGCGCTTCCGTTGCGCTTGCTTCCTCTGGCGTCCAGCCTGCATCCTCGCAGTAGCGTCCTGAAGCGCCGGGGATCTAGCCGCACGGGGAACATGAGCTCGTCGAGCGAGCGGGGGCTGTAGCCGGTAGACAGGTCTTGCACCGGAGCGCCGTTCTGGTCGATTCCGGATTGCGGTAGTGATGCAAGAAAAAACACTAAGTCGCCGACACTCGGGCAGCGACAACATCAGCAGCTACACGATGAAAAGGTAAACCGGCCGGCAAGCGCATCTTTGCACTGGGGGTGCAAAGAACCCTTGCTGCATGCGTCGGCTTAATCGATTTAAGCAAGGCAGCTTGCTCCTCCTCCACGGTCAATTAGGGTGGGCAGACGGGCCGTTCAGCTTGACAAGTCAAAAACGCTCGACGTGTCATCGGCGCTGACTGTCGTGAGGTAGTAGCGCAGGGGCGGGCCGCGCGGGACAGGCGGGACTCGCGTGCTCCTCTCGGCAGCATGATATCTTCCCACGACGCGTCATCCGTCCCGGCAGCGGCATGGAAGGTGCTGACGGAGGCCATGGTGGCACGGGGGGCGAGCAGGGCGATCTGCTCTTCATGCGAAGCGGTCAGCACAATAGGCGAAGCAGCGAGCGAGGAAGTGTCGAAGAGTGAAAGTGCGCGCGCAGCTGGTGGCTAATCACGTACTTTATATCATTGCATCAGTCTCGAGTAGTAATGGTACCTCGGTACCCGGGGCGTCACAATAACATTTTCAATGACACTACGATGCATCTGTTGTTGTGTGTAATGCACAACGCGTTTCACATTAATCTTATTGCTGAACAGATTACATGCATATCAACATACAAACCACAAATGACATGAAATTCACAAAAGTACAGACGTGTATAACGGCCAAGACAAATGCGAACCACGACGGTCACCACGAGACGTCGAGCACGATAGGTGGTAGAGCTGCCCCCCGGTGGGCAGCTGCAGGTGGTTATATGGTCCTTGTGACAACGAAGTAGCATTAGGAGGCGTCAGAGACGCGCCGGGACGAGCCGCGCAAACGCCTCACAATGCGACCATAGCAAACGTTGCTGCAGCACAATTACCTAGGGCGAGGGCAACGAGCTTTCTCAAAACACCGGCGGATGAGCGGCGCCATCCCCTAGCGGACCCATTACGCGTGTAGATACGGAAAAACACAGTGTGTAACGATCGTTGATGCCACGACGCCATGTTGCGAGGACACGCGGTCCGGGTTGACGTGTCTTGCTGGACAGCAAGTGCTTGTCCCGACCACACGGACGTCCTCCTCCGCCCGCGCCGATTTATTGCGGTAGGCGTAGTAGGTGTCGTCGTTGACAACCGTGGCGAGCAGCGACCATGGCGCCGAGCGCGTCCACCACACCTACCCTCAAGAGTAGAATACTGCGAGAGGGTGCTCCACTGCGGGAGCCAGCGAAGGCACGTACTGCGACTCGGCTTCGGGTGCTGAGGTTTACCCCCCCCCCCCCCCCCACAGCACCATAACGCAACGGGGACACGCCCCCAGCTTCAATTCCTTACCGTGCGCATCGCCACCCGAAACGTGCCAGCTGCAAAGCCAGGGCAAAAACGGAAAACGACTTCGGACGCACGAGTAGAAGAAATCTCGATAACTACCGAGGGGTTGTCTATCGCTGCTTGATGATGTAACGCGTGTGCGCGGCACGACGACTCACTACCGGGAAAAGGAACCTCGGTGCGGACTTTATCAGCCTCAGCCTGATGTGTATAACGGCAAAGACAAATGATGCAAACTTATGTGTCAACATCGGTTGACAATACCTGCTCGCGACGATAATGCACTACACCGCGGCATCCATGCGTAACATTGACCCATGTTGTCAGTATCAGAAAAAATATGTTGTGAGTGTGTCAGGAAAATTATTTAGTGAAGCAGGCATGTGCAAGCATAATGCAGATTGGCCATGTTTCGTAAGATAGTATTGCTTAACATTACATTTGGAAACCCCAGACCCACCCGACGCCTATACATATCATGCGCCTGCCATACTACGCAACTGCTCCCGCAACATATGGATATGCTCAATTCACACACGCCACGGTTGCTGCGTATATGCTACTACTGCATGGCATCAACACCGCCATCATCCTCATCGAGGGCGGCGATGTCGTAGGCATGGGAGTGCTTCAAGTAGGAGCACCACCCGTGCCGGGCTGCACTATCAGCATCAGCGCAAAGTGCAGGAAAGCAACAACAACATGTAAGATGCTTCAGCAATAATATGTAACACAGGTGGCCCATCACCTTATCATCTGCCTCGGCACAGCGTCACCAGCGGCCCTTTGCCGCCGCCCCCTGCCGGCAATGCTGATGGCCTCTGTCCATGTATATGTGACAAGTCTGCCATCAGCATTGACCTGGGCGGGAAGACAAAGTCATGCTGGAAGACAGTGTTGATCGGGCCCTCCCACAGTCCAGTGCTCATAGGCGTTGATAGCACGCATCTCCAACTGCAAACACAACGGGAGGCGAAGTCATCGCGCTGTTTTTGAGGTGGCGCTCAGCGACAACGAAATAAGTTACCTTGACCTGCAAGATACGGGCAGCTACAAAGGTATTCTTTGCAGCCTTCATGGACATCGCGGCAGCAGAGGACATCAGTCCGTGCATGAAGTTGCATGACGGCAATTTCCCGATGGATAGAACTGCATGGCAACCTTGACGCACTGAGTGCTCAGTGCATGGAGCACTGCAAACATGGAGATCAAGGAGGGCTTCCGCAACGGCAGCAACCAACAGCCCCAGCACCTGCTCAAGTCCGGCGAGGTGATGCTCTCCAGGACTCGCCAAGTCACGACGCGCAGCACCTTGATCGCGCACCACCGTGACATGCATGGACCAGCCCATCGTGCACAGCCCCACCTGCCCAAGGCAAAAGAGTGTGCCGTGAAGGCAGAGATGGCAGAGAAAGCGGTGACGAAGCGAAAGAAGATGTGAATGCATTAATTACATCTAGTGAGCGTGTCCCTTCCCCTTCTCGCCCTTACAGGATTTGCCATAGACAACCATGTCACATGAGCGGCAGGTGCTCAGCTCACCGCTGCCCTCAGCCCCCCTCACCGATGTTGAATGCCTCGCCTCCCGCCTCCATCGTTTTCGCGCCCCGCCCTCCTCTGCATGAAGTACTTCTTTTCATATGACCCGCACTTTACCGCATCCCAGCTGTCAATGCTGTCGTAGCTTTCAGAACTGCGCCGATGTGTGGGGCGCTGAATAGTCGCCTTCGCTGGTGTTGTCTGAGATACCCGCTCACCTTGATCGCGCACCAGCGTGACATGCATGGACCAGCCCATCGTGCACAGCCCCACCTGCCCAAGGCAAAGGCGTGTGCCGTGAAGGCAGAGATGGCAGAGAAAGCGGTGACGAAGCGAAGGAAGATGTGAATGCATTAATTACATCTAGTGAGCGTGTCCCTTCCCCTTCTCGCCCTTACAGGATTTGCCATAGACAACCATGTCACATGAGCGGCAGGTGCTCGGCTCACCGCCGCCCTCAGCCCCCCTCACCGATGTTGAACGCCTCGCCTCCCGCCTCCATCGTTGCTTCGCGCCCCGCCCTCCTCTGCATGAAGTACTTCTTTTCATATGGCCCGCACTTTACCGCATCCCAGCTGTCAATGCTGTCGTAGCTTTCAGAACTGCGCCGATGTGCGGGGCGCTGAATAGTCGCCTTCGCTGGTGTTGTCTGAGATACCCGCTCACTGCTCTCGCTCCATGCGCTCCTGCCACTCCGTAGCGCGCAGCTTCCGAGCGCGCTCACCCAGCTCACGCGCACGCTGTGAGCGCACAGTTCGGAGCGCCTACCGTTCCAACTTGTCTGCCTCGCTCTTGCCCCGCAGCGCCTCCCACCGGAATACATAGCCACCCGTCTCTATGGGAAGCGGTGGCGGGATTGGTGCGCTGAATCTCAGCCCATCACATCGCGCAGAGCATCGCTATCGTCCATCGGGTGCATAAAATGCGCCTCGCACAGCGCATGCAGCTCGCGCATTGCGTATACTTTGGGATCATCGAAGGCAGTGAGGAAGGGCCATGCCTTTGGATCACTTGGGCCCACTGAGTAGCCAGTTGGCAGATCCATGTGGTGGCCGTGGCCGTTCATGCGGTCGTACATCGCCTCGGTCACCGCCGAGACCAACGCCTCCTCGCCTACCGCTGGTAGGCCGTCTACTGTGGTGGACTTGCCACACTTCCGGCAGAATTCGGAGGCGGCGGGCCGGTGGCCGAAACGGCCAGAACGCACCGAGCGCAGTTCTCGCGTCGCGCCATATCGTTGGGGCGCTGCGTCGGCGGGAAGGGTTTTCAGCCTCCAACCCGTTGTAGCATCAACGGACGATGCGAGAGAACAACGGAGGAACTCAACATCCGCCACGGCAACGACCTCAGCTTCCCCTCCCTCTAGCGATATCGGGTGCGTGTCGGGTGGGATCGGTGCATTCTGGCCACGCGGCCACGCGAAACCCGGCTTCCTCTAGCTGTGACAAATCGCAGCTGCACACGTACGCCGCGTCGAAGCCCAGATCTGTCTCGTCTTGCGCCTGCGCTAGGGAAGTGAATACGTACACCCCTTGCGCAGCATGGTTGGCGGTGCTGCTGGCCTCGCGAAGGCGAGCGGTGGTCAAGGGGCCGTTCAGCTTGACCCCGTCAGAAACATTCGACGAGCGGTCGGCGCTGACGGTCGTGAGGTAGTAGCGCAGGGGCGGGCCGCGCGGGGCAGGCGGGGGCTCGGGCGACCCACTCTGCAGCATGAAGCCTTTCCACGAGGCGTCATCCGGGCCGGCAGCGTTATGGAAGGTGCTGGCGGAGGCCATGGTGGCAGTGGGGGGCGAGCATGGCGATTTGTTGTTCATGCGAGGCGGTCATTATGCGATGCGAGTGCGCGGCTATCCGCGCTTGGTTCAGAGGTGAGCGGCGGTGACCGTTACGCGACCGCGTACTTCATGTGCGTGCATGGATGTGCAGCGATGTATGTGCAGGGATGTGCAGGGATGTGCAACGGATGTCCAGCGGATGTGCAGGGATGAGCAGCGATGTGCACAGCGATGTGCAACGGATGTGCAGGGATGTGCTGGGAGTACGTGCAGCCGGTACTCGCGCCGCGTCAGTTTCTGGCCGACTACCTAGCGCCGAGCGCCCTCGCGCGCCCGTGTAGCGGGTACTCGAGGGGCGAAAAGTGCGCAAGGGACTCATATCACGTACCGTTAGCGTACGGGTACTGCCATGGCAGTCATGGCTCGGCGCGGGTACTCGTGACCACCGCCGGATAGGCGGAGATAAGCTGACTATAAGCGGATATAGGCGAGGGTTAGGCGCGGATGATACGGAATACAGTAATCGTACAGTAAAATTGAGTACGGATACAGTACAAGTACCGTGTTAAGCGCGGTTAGGCGAACCCCGTTTCGACGAGTGAAAGGCATGTGGGCCGGTTTCGGAGCAGTACATGTACGTATGTACATATAAATATATACAATGCAACGTAGGACGCGCGCGGATAAATGCGGGGCTGGCGGAGTGCATTGGCGGTGCGTAGAGTAGCGTGCTGCAAATAATTGGGGTGCATCGGACGCCGGATGCCCATCCACCCGGCGTAAAATACGAGTAATATTCATACTATAGTCACACACAAATGTGTGAAAACCGGACATTCCGTGCCGGATGGATGGGAATACGGCGTCCGATGCAGCCAATATCCCAGCAACACGCTACTCTATGCACCGCCAATGCACTCCGCCAGCATCGCCTCATTCTCCGTCGATTTTGAAATGCCTTCACATTATCCACCGCTAATTGCAATTCCCGCCGTGTAATGTGGTCACAATGTGCGCACACAACAACACTTACTTCCGGTTCCGACGCGGATGGAGGCGGGGCTGGCGGAGTGCATTGGCGGTGCGTAGAGTAGCGTGCTGCAAATAATTGGGGTGCATCGGACGCCGGATGCCCATCCACCCGGCATAAAAGACGCGTAATATTCACACTATATTCACACACAAATGTGTGAAAACCGGACATTCCGTGCCGGATGGATGGGAATACGGCGTCCGATGCAGCCAATATCCCAGCAACACGCTACTCTATGCACCGCCAATGCACTCCGCCAGCACCGCCTCATTCTCCGTCGATTTCGAAAATTCCTTCACATTATCCACCGCTAATTGCAATTCCCGCCGTGTAATGTTGTCACAATGTGCGCACACAACAACACTACTTACTTCCGGTTCCGACGCAGATGGAGGCGGGGCTGGCGGAGTGCATTGGCGGTGCGTAGAGTAGCGTGCTGCAAATAATTGGGGTGCATCGGACGCCGGATGCCCATGCATCCACCCGGCGTAAAATACGAGTAATATTCATACTATAGTCACACACAAATGTGTGAAAACCGGACATTCCGTGCCGGATGGATGGGAATACGGCGTCCGATGCAGCCAAAACCCCAGCAACACGCTACTCTATGCACCGCCAATGCACTCCGCCAGCATCGCCTCATTCTGCGTCGATTTTGAAATGCCTTCACATTATCCACCGCTAATTGCAATTCCCGCCGTGTAATGTTGTCACAATGTGCGCACACAACAACACTTACTTCCGGTTCCGACGCGGATGGAGGCGGGGCTGGCGGAGTGCATTGGCGGTGCGTAGAGTAGCGTGCTGCAAATAATTGGGGTGCATCGGACGCCGGATGCCCATCCACCCGGCGTAAAATACGAGTAATATTCATACTATAGTCACACACAAATGTGTGAAAACCGGACATTCCGTGCCGGATGGATGGGAATACGGCGTCCGATGCAGCCAAAACCCCAGCAACACGCTACTCTATGCACCGCCAATGCACTCCGCCAGCACCGCCTCACTTTCCGTCGATTTCGAAAATGCCTTTACATTATCCACCGCTAATTGCAATTCCCGCCGTGTAATGTGGTCACAATGTGCGCACACAACAACACTTACTACCGGTTCCGACGCGGATGGAGGCGGGGCTGGCGGAGTGCATTGGCGGTGCGTAGAGTAGCGTGCTGCAAATACTTGGGGTGCATCGGACGCCGGATGCACATGCACCCACCCGGCGTAAAAGACATGTGGGCTGGTTTCGGAGCAGTGCATGTACGTATGTATATATAAATATATACAATGCAACGTAGGACGCGCGCGGAAACAGGCGGGGCTGGCGTAGTGCATTGGCGGTGCGTAGAGTAGCGTGTTGGTGAGATTCGGGGTGCATCGGACGCCGGATGCCCATCCACCCGGCGTAAAAGACGGGTAATATTCACACTATATTTAAATGTGTGAAAACCGGACATTCCGTGCCGGATGGATGGGAATACGGCGTCCGATGCAGCCAAAACCCCAGCAATACGCTACTCTATGCACCGCCAATGCACTCCGTCCGCAATCCCCGCCTCATTCTCCGTCGATTTCGAAAATGCCTTCACATTATCCACCGCTAATTGCACTTCCCACCGTGTAATGTTGTCACGATGTGCGCAGACAACAACACCTACTACCGGTTCCGACGCGAATGCAGGCGGGGCTGGCGGAGTGCGTTGGCGGTGCGTAGAGTATAGCGTGCTGCAAATACTTGGGGTGCATCGGACGCCGGATGCCCATCCACCCGGCGTAAAAGACGCGTAATATTCACACTATATTCAAATGTGTGAAAACCGGACATTCCGTGCCGGATGGATGGGAATACGGCGTCCGATGCAGCCAAAATCCCAGCAACACGCTATTCTATGCACCGCCAATGCACTCCGTCCGCAACCCCCGCCTCATTCCCAGTCGTACTTGCTTGTGCACGCACGGAATGCTTGCACTGCTCCGAAACCACTGTCACATACCCCGCTCATTGGGTACCGATTGCGACGCATGCACGGCTGGATATTTGTTTACATATACCCCGGGGGGGGGGGGGGGGGTCACAGCGTCCCGCTACTCACCATGCATTGGATTAGGGGCGACGATTGCAACCAACACGAGGAGGCGCGCATGTACTACTCCGGAACCACGCGATGTGCCCGGTGACCTCCATATCCAGCACGTCCACCGATGCAAGTACTAAGGACAGGACCCCCCCCCCCGCAAATTGGAGGAAGTGTAGGAGTACAACCGGAGCATGACGTGATCCATTGTCGCTTATTTACAAGCACGGGCGGTGCTGCCAGACCCGACCGTCTACGGCGGGATGGGGGCGGCAGCGGCAGCAACAGGAGCCGCAGCCTCAGCCGCAAGCCGCAGCTCCTTCACGCTGGCATGGATGGGCCCGCGGTGCGTCGTGTCCGACCCAAACATGTACCCATGGTATTGTTTCGTGTAGGGCATGTCCTCCTCGGGGACACCCATGCCACGCTCCAAGTCCTCCAGGGGCTGCATCAAGTTCTTGTGGCTAATGATGAAGTCGGCACCTCCCGGATCTGTCTCCGCAAGCGTCCTCTCCTTGAGGCGGTGATTCTCGTGGCCCTTTTCATGTCAACACATGGATGGAACTCAGTCCCCGCCCCCGCCCCCGCTCCCGCCACCGGCCTTGGGGGGGGGGGGGGGGGGGGGGGGCGCAGTGTACCGAATGTGCTTCACGGCATCTCTGAAGCTCACTTCTGGCCCGCGGTACACTTCAGTCGGGCGGCAGTGGCACGTGCATGCAATGATGGCCTGCATATTTGGAGCCTGCCCATCAACGTGAGTGATATGAGCGGAGGCATCCGCCGGGGTGAACAACAACGCGCTCACCGGCCACGACCAAAACCTTGGTGCACCAGACACGAAAGCGCGCCGCAATTCAAGCAAGGCGGCAAACAAGGCCTTCTTGCAAGGCACACGCTCAGAATAAGCGATGCACGAGTCAGGGGTTGAAGGGGGCCGGGGGGGGGGGGGGGCGGGGGGGGGGGGGGGGGGGGGGGCACCTCTTCATCTGCCTCTCCTTTGTGCCGACCCAGGTCTCTGGCGCACTCCTTGCCCAATGCCACAGCTTCCACGGGTCGACTTTGCCCTCCTTTTCCCCGTCATACGGCTTCACCTGCGTGTGGTCTGCAACGTCCAGGTCTTCCGGGGGCAGGATGACCTGTTGGTGTCAGGGGCACACACACCATGCTCAACACCATGCTCATAACCACGGCGTTTGTACTCCCTTCCGCTCCGCCGCGTCCTTCGCTGAAACCAACCATGTCTTGTGCGATGTGCGACAACAAACCCACCTCTAGCAGCCCGGGAGCGTTCAGATCCGGGTATGGCGTCGGGACCTCATTAGGGAACCTTCTCAGCAAGGCATGCGCGGCGTCTTGTCCGAGAAGCCTCCACAGCTCCAGGTGTACGGGGTCATAGGTACCACCATCATGTAGCCAGCGCTCGAGGTAGGCTTGCCACCTCGTCGTCGCATCTTCCTCAGCGAGGAGCTCGGGGATTTAACATTGTTTGACATGGCGGCAGGTTTAATGGGGGGGGGGGGGGGGGGGGGGGGGGTGGGGAGGGGGGGTGCCCACGCATGGGGATTTGTGGCGCTGGGTGGAGCGGCGGACACTCACCCGCTCCGCCCCTACATGTTCGTGCACATCGGTGCACACCGCTGCTGCACAACGGTGCGCACATCCGCGCACATTCGTCGCGCACATATACACGCGCGCCCTACCGCATATATTATCCCGGATTCACTCGGTGAAACCGCGTATTCATTACGCCGTGCTACTTCAACAATAAACATTGCGAAATTACGCCGACACAATGCCGCGCCGACTAGCTCTTGACAATACGTGCATATAGATAGTAGTGGCGCGCTGCTCCTCGCCTCCGCTGTGTCGTTGACTGCTGCGGAAGGCGGTCGTCGACTGGGTGTTAGTTTCTCCACCTCGGCCGCCCCCCCCCCCCCCCCCCCCCACTTCACCGCTCACAGCGCAATGGCAGATCTCGTCTCCCGGGCAAAAGTGGGCGGCGGGCCTTGTTGTCTCGCGTGTCCGCGCCGCCGGCATCGAGGAGGACGAGAAAGACATGAGGAAACGCGTGACAAGGTGGGCACGCAACAAAGCACTCCACCCTCCACAAAAGCACGCACCCACACTCGTGGCTAACTTGTGCCGCGCGCAGGTTCGTCCGGGAGCGCCGTAAGGCCCACCTTAACGCCAAAGCTTCCACAGTGCCAGCGGCACAACTCGTTGTGGCCGAGGAGGCCGCAGCCTCAGCCGCTTGTAGGCGAAACGATTGTGGCTTGTTGTGGGCGTCTGGGCACAGGGGGCGTCCCGACGCCAAGGCAAGGAAGCTCATGGCGGCGTCATCGACGGCACAGCCTCCCGGGGTGGTGAAGACACTGACGGCCGCCGTTCTCCCTCCGGACGCGCCGCTGCCCCGCCCACGACCCCTAACTGAGGAGCTATGCTGGATGAACGCCGCCGACAAGAAGCAGTCGGACGCCGACAAGAAGCGGAAGAGGCGAGTGAAGAAGCGCCGAGGTAAGAAACTGACGGTCGCGGAGTCGGAGGCGGAGGCGGAGGCAGCGAGGTTGTCGAAGCAGCGGGTCCCCCGGGCACGCAAGAACAAGCAGTAGCCCCCCTCCGCGACCCCCCCCCCCCCCCCCCCCCCGGCGGGAGCGCCCCCCCCCCCCCCCCCCCGGCCACATTCCCCGATGGCAGCTGTCGCGAAGATTGTAATTCAATCATTCTTCGGCAAACCGCTGCCTGCCCCCCCCCCCCTCCCCTCCCCCCCCTCGCGAATATTTATGTAACGTGAGCACTCTTTGGCAAAACATGGCAGCCAAACCGCCCATCTGATGACCTTTGATCGGACGGCTGGCAGGCCCGTTCAGCAGGACTAGCTATAATGTACACAAAATCCCCCACTGTTACCAAATACGTACGGCTGCGATTCGCGCTCCCATGTACTACTAGTCGTAGTTATCCACAGGACGATTCGTCATTCCGCCCGGGTTCGTACTAGATACCATGTACCGGCTTAATAAATATATCGCGTACTACCCGGTACCACACGGACAACCTCGTACCTTATACGTCAGTGCCATGTAACACGTCACCGAGCTAGTACGACTACCACAATGATTACAAAAAGGATTTATCGCCCGCCGGCAATAACGCCGGATGTACTCGCACGTAACTGGATGGACGTGCCGCCACCAGCAGCAGCCTTCACGGATAAATAATAGTCGCTAGTAGTAGTGCTTCGTCGCCCGTATGTCACATCTGAATCTCACAGTGCTTGCTACGGCAATTGGCATCATGTCCCGCTCGCAGACGAGCACGACGGGTCGCGTGGGGGATGACGCGCTGGATTCCCGTACGATTTCCGCTGAGAATAAAACCCCACGGCGCCCGGACGAATTGATTGCCGCTTTGCAGATTACTCGTTCGGCCTAGCATCCGGAGATCGCAAATCTCATGCAAGCCTTTGTTCGTTATTGGGCCGCGGTCTTGCCCGCATCTACGCATTTCTGGCTGTTACCCGGTGACCACCCCGGCTCCGGGACGTCGGACACGGTTACTTGAAAGTCGCCTGCTAGGCCCTCGACGAACGACCACACCCCGATTTCGTTTGGTCGTCGAACAGCCTGCGCAGCGGCGGTGCGTCCGTCGCTTCCGCCGCTGGCGTTCCCCTACCCAAGGTCTGCTGGCCCAGGGACTGGGTGGACCGCACTAGCGTCCATACCTACATCGTCCCCGGAATTCCATGGAGGGATGTTCGAAATTCCAAGGCTCCGGCGGCGGCAAGTTCTTTGTTTCTTTTCTGACCCCGCTGATCTTTCGTCGGCGCCGACGGTGACATCGGCAGTCCACTCACGGGTTTCATGGCTTGGCATGCCCCTTGGGTTTCCTTGGCCAACGAGACTTTCATTGTGTCTAATCATTGTTCAATGCTTAACTGAGGCTAGTCAGACAGACCGAGTGGCGCGGGTATTTCAACCCGCGCCGCTACTCGCAGAAGTCTTCCGTCGGTTGTCGTTGCTATACTTAGCATTACGCGCCGAACTTTCTAGGAAATCCCGACGTTTCTAGGGTTGCGGCGGCTGGCAGCTGTGCCAGCTGACCGTCGACAATTCTCGACCTCGCAGTCCCGAACTTCTAGCACTACTTAGGTAGTACCGGAGGTGACACTGCGCTCATCCTTTTTGCTATAACGCTTCTCGAACCACCGCAAGCCTCCGTACTTATTGGTATGGCGGGTGCCTAGTAGTAGTCAAGTCGCACGCTCCTTTGGCAAACGAGACTCGCACTGTGTCTAATCTTGACCCACGACCCCGCAAGTTAACCATGATTTAACCGCTCCCGGCCACCCGCTCTCGCCCCACACGCGATTATCGAGAGGAGTAGGAGTCATAAGGATTATTATCGTTATATTATAATCCTTATCATGTCTTAATGGGTACTAGTCGCTAGCTGGCCATATCATCGATAATACTACTGTCGAATATCGATGGATCTACGTATAGCCGGCAACTCAGATGGGCTACTGTTACTGTGCGGCTGGGGCCACTTCGAGGAGACCCTGGCTGTAATGTACTATGCGTGTTTACATCGCAAATAATGACAGTGGCCCTTTACTGGTATGAAAGGTCAACAACAAAAATGTCAGTAACAAATATGACTAAAGTACTAGTATCCCTCGTAAAATACAACTTAATAAGTAGAGTAGATTATGTTCTAAACTAGTTTATGGGGTTTCCACCCTTTCCCTAACCGCTTTTCGGCTACAAGTGCCGCTCAATGATGCGGGAACTAGGCACCTGTCGTTGCGCACTTTTTGGGTACAACACGAGTAGACATAAAAGCAGCCATAACAGTTGAGCGTGCCATCTTCCAGTTGTCGCTGCGTTACACAAGATCACACCCGGCTCACCACCCGTGTGTGAAATTCTCATCCGCATGTCCATGCGTTACCATGTCAGATGGAGAAGAACCCGTCGTTGGGCCGACGCTCGAATCGCTACAAGCATACGTGAAGGCCCAGTCTACATTGCTGCGCGAGCTTGCAACAACGTTGGCTTAATTGACGGCTCGTGACCGTGTTGTTGGTGGAGACGGGGCATATGGCTCCGGTTCCGGGACATTGCGGGACAGCCGACAACCAGCGGGGGAGCCGCAGTGCGCCCCGACTTGCTAGAGCTAGCCGAGGGCGGCCGTGACGGAGCAAAATCCGTGAGTGACGAGGGCGACTACCTCGCGGTGCCATAGCTACTTGAACGAGCAAAGTCTGGTTACGAGGCCGTTCGACCGGTCAGCCGAGTGCCTGGACTCTCCCCCCTGAGCACCGACCTAACGAACGAGTACCTCAAGTAGGATGACCGGCGTCTACCGGTCCATGAGGACTATATTTGGATGTCGTGTTTCGGAGCCCACATGGCCGCACTTTTCGTAGCTCTCGACGAGCTGCCACCCTACGTCCCTGCTGCAAATCAAGACTTCACCCCTACCTCACTCGTGCGTGCTCGGAATCACGCCGAAGCCATCGACAAGGCGTTTCGCTTTCGTTTGGCCTTCCTACGGAGGCTTAATGAGATCAAGCGTGTGCACGGTGATCAAGGTGTTCTGGACGTGCTGCGAGCCCAACATTTTCAGCATGCTTCTGAGCATCTAGGTTCTGCGATTTTTGGGGACCTCATGAAGGACCACGAGCGTCGCGTATTCGAGGCGACAGTTACCAGCATCGCAAAAGCAACCGCTACTGCTCGAGAGGCGGCAGCGGCTGCAGGGCGCGGGCATGGACGTGGTGGCGGGCGCGGGCGTGGCCGCGAAGGTGAGCACGAGTGACGGTGTGGGGCGCCTTTCGTCGGAGCTGCTGGCGCTTTGCGAGGCCACTTTCGGTGACCCCTATTTAGCAGCTCGGTTTGTGAGCGGGGGCACATTGGAGCTAAGTCGTTGCAGCCCTACCTGTCCGCAATCAACACGTTCTTCGAGCTGCACAACCTCGACCCGATCGCGAAAGACAACATGCACCTTACCACAACTCGTCGTGGCCTGATGCTACGGCAACGCCGCTTGGAGGCTGCCCCTTTGCGAGTCCCTCTGCATGCTGATGTTGCTTGCAACTTCGTCGAGCAGGCATAGTTGATTGTGTCTGCTTCCATCCCAGAGTAGTAGTACAACTTCCGAGCCCTCGTGGCCTCGGTTGTCAACTTCATGTTCTTTGCAAGGGGACTTACTGGCGTGTCCTGCCGAGTGCGGGATGTGCATGTCGACGATTACAACATTACCCTGCATGTGTACCGCGAGAAAGGCCGCGCGGGTCGACGGGGTCCCGACGACCTGCGCGTGCTGCTCCTTCCAGTGTCGGACGAGCACCCCCGCGTTGCGCGTCTCCTGCACCACTTCATCGACTACGTACAGTCTGCCCCTGGTTCATGTTAACAAACTTTGGGCGGTCACCCCAAGCGAGCAGTCCAAGTCTTGGACCGCCGCTACAATGTCGGACTGGCTCTCTACAAGCATTCTTCTTGTAGTCGGTGCTGCCCCTCCCGCCGGCATTTCTTGGACCTCACACAACCGTCCTTCGCAAGGGAGCATCGTCTGCCGCTAACGCCATCGGAACTCCACTGTCCCACATTCGCTACCAAGGCGGTTGGGGCACTAACTCCGTCGTTCTGGACTACATCTACCCCAACGTCCTTCCTTCGCCTGGCACGTGGTTCTATCTTCTTCGGTCACATCACACCCCTCCGCCACTTCCAAGTCCAACATGACTCCGCAGCGGTGGCCTTCCCGGTGCCCCCTTCATGACCTTGCGCTACCCCTTCTCCGTCAGTCCACCGCTCTCTCCGTTCGCTCATCACTGGCAAAACCAGACTCAACTTTGAAATGTTCTAAACTAGTTTATTGGGTTTCCTCCCTTTCCCTTAACCGCTTTTCGGCTATAAGTGCTGCCCATTGGTATATACCACTGATGGTGTAAACCCGTATACGGAAACTAGGCACCTGTCGTTGCGCCCTTTTTGGGTACAGCACGAGTAGACATAAAAGCAGCCATAACAGCTGAGCCTGCCATCTTCCAGTTTTCGCTGCGTTACAGGCAGCGCGCCCCCGGCTCCGTTTTCCCTCCACGCTTTCACTTCACCTTCCTGCGAATTTCGGCTCTTGTCAGTGTAAAATGGCCTGCGCGACCTTATTGGCAAAACCAGACTCAACTGTGAAATTACTCGGTACAGGTACCTGTATGGGTATTAGGGTTTAGACCCAGGTACGAAAATGCCCTGTGTACACACAGGTCGCCCTGTGTGTACACAGGTCATCAATCTGACCTGTGTATATGTTAAGATCCATGTGGACATGCGGTCCATGTGTACATGGAGCGGTCCATGTGGACATGGAGCCTCCATTGACCCATGTCCACATGGCCCCGTACCATGTACACATGGAGCAATCCGGGTCATATCCGTGTGGACATAGGCCGCATGTCGGCCCATGTCTACATGGGTCGACCCATGTTAGCATGGAACGTCTGTCGCGTCCCATGTTCAAATGGGCCGCGCTGGGCAAGCCCATCTGCACATGGCCACGACGCACGGTGGCGGGTAAGGCGCTGTTCGGGCAGGCGCCGGATCGCGGTTACGACCCGGCCTTTGTACGGGCAGGTGCTGGTTCGGGCTGCGGCGCCCGCCATTCTGCGGACGAGTGCCGTGCCGGCGCGGGAGCTGCGATCGGGCGCCAGGTACAGTCGCTATTAAAAACCCCTGCGGACAGTAGGCCGTGCTCACTCGTCCCCACAGTAGCACTCAATCGCAGCTGCGCAACTTCCCTCTCCGGGACCGCATCTGCCCGGCGCTGGTCGGCTCTGGTCGATACTGTGGCCTTAGGCAATACTGATGCTACCGCAGGGGCTGCCGCACCGGAGGATGGGCCGGCCGAAGATCAACCGGAGGTTGAGGCACCATCGGTGGTGCAGGCGCATCGCGACGTCTTCAACAAGAGACTTCTTGAGTATGTGGGGCAACGTCGAGACAACCAGACGTTGCGGACAGAGGCAGAGTACAATGAAGCCATGCAAACCCTCCGTACCTTCGAACAAACGACGAGAGAGGTGGGGCCCGCCGACATGCCTTGTTCGCAGGTTGCCCCCCGATATGGGCCACAGACCTCGCGGGTAGGCGGGTTCGCGTGTTATCACTATACAGTCTGACGTTTAGCCGACCCGGTCGCGCACCAGCCCGCTCATCCTCTACATAGTACAGTTCCCGACAGTCGGCTCTTTTGCCTCGTTGTTTGCGCCTGTAGCTCCGCTGCCGGCGCCGATTCTACGGTACGGCATGCAACTGGGCGGGCACTTGCAGCAGCCGCCTGTACTGCCGCGCCGAGCCGAAATAAACTGGCGCCGCGCCTCTGCCATGTACTGAGGTGCAAAGTGCTCTTCTTGTTGGACTGTCGAGCAGGAATGAGCTACAAAGCGCCTGGGATACAAAGCGCTGCTTCGATATCTGACCTGCGGAGACTCCGATATGGTCATCGAGGGGGAGAGGGGGACATAAATGTCCCTCTGAAGCTCGTCAGTCACGCCGGGATGGTCTTCGAACACATCCGGGATTTGCACCTCAAAGGGGTGCACGCCAAGGTGTACCTCCCTAAGCCCTTCCATTGTCCCGCTCTGCTTGCTGCCACTGCATGTTGGCTACGTGCACACCACTAAGTGTACCCTCCCCCCATCACACTGTGCAGCTCAAGAAGCTTCATAAAATGATTCTGGGAAGGTACTGCAACATTCCCAGGCGTGTCGTCAAACTTTTCTGCGAAACATGCATCACCTGCGCCAAGCACAGAACTACTAAGGCTAAGGCCGGTCACCGGCCGATGTTGTCCAAGGGCATGTTCAGGGCCCGTGGCCAGATCGACCTCATCGACTACCAATCATCAGAAAACAAGGGCTACCGCTTCCTGTTCACCTACATCGATCACGGCATCAAGTTTTGCTTCTGCACTCCGGTCCCCAACAAGGAGGTTTGTATGCCACAGTAGCGGGCGAGTTTGATATTTGCGCGCCTATCCAAACCCTCTGCTTCCGCCTCCCCCCTTTCTTGATTAATCTATGTATCTTATCACCCCGCCCCATCCCTAATGAAGGATGCCATAGCAAGGAAACTGTTTCTACTCTTATTTCTCCTTGGGCCGCCTGCCATCCTTCAAGCTGATAATGGTAGAGAGTTCTCCATGTTGCCGACAAGCAACCGAGCAAGATAATTGGTCTCTCGGAGGAGGAAGAGAAGGAGGTTTGTGGGCCATTGTGTAATAAATAGCATGCTGCTCAGCCTGCATACAAGTGCAAGTCTAAGATATGTGCGTGTTGTGATTGCAGGTGATTGAAAGCACCATGAAGCTCTTGCCTGCCTGCCAAATGGTATCAGGGAGAGCTACACATAGCCCCAGCAACGGCGGCCTTGAAAGATTCGACCGCACCATTGAGGAGTACATCGCACATTGGTGTGATGAAAACAAGTCCCCCAATTGCCCTTTGACGAAAAGGGGCAGCAGACAGAGGAGCAGGCGCGACAAGAGCAGCAGCCACAAGAGCAGGAAAACATGGATGTTTTCAGAATGCCAGCGCCTCTTCCAGCTGGTGAATGCCCGCAAAGCCGTTGCAGTATTGTTGGCCTGCCATGCTGCGCATGTACTGCGCCATAGCATAAAGTGCTGAGCAATGATTATATTAATGTGATTATAATCAACTCTTTAACTAATATAACAATCGACAGTAGCATTATCACTACTCTCATCAACGTATGTCAATATTATATATGTTGGGTTTTATATATAATTACTGCTGCTGCTCTTGGGTTATGTATTGGGTTATGATGTTGTACATACTGTTATATGATAAGGCCCTCTAGCCAAGGCCATACCTTTGATTGTAATGTCTCTCTCTCTCTCTCTCTCTCTCTCTCTCTCTCTCTCCAAATAATACTTATTATATTTTTATGTGTGTTTGCTGTATTATGTATTTATTTTGAATACTATAATTATGTAGCAGTGCTAGCTCGTATTCCACAGCATATATATCATGAACACACAAGTGCTAACTAAAATTTCCCTGCTCCCCGCTCCTACGTGTACACGAAACAGATCTGCCCATCACGTCCAGGATTAGCGTGAACGCGCAGCACGATGAGCAGCTGCTCACTCGCAACGAGGACCAGCAGACACTACGCGCCTACGTCCCAGACCCCAACTTGCCATGGGACCCGGACACATATTGCGCCCCATGCAAGGCTTGGTGCGATGGTGGGCATTGCAAGATTGGGATGCTTATCCCCACAGCCGGCCTTGTCAAGGGTCATCAGTGTGGCGCGGCAAGGCCTTCTACCATGTCATATCCACAGGTAACCTGTTGCTGCTGTCAATCTTGCCAGCATGCCCGTTATTTATGGCATGGGTGTGACTGTGTCACTCATGTGTCTTGCACGCAGGTGGAACGGATGATGGCCACTGCAGCAACGATTGCATGGCTGCTGGGACAGTGGATGTGGTGCCTCGCTCTGTTGAAACGACAAGTGCAGCCACCGTTGCAACTGCCTCGTCCTGTGAGTCAGTGGGCCGTAAGAGGCAAAGGTCGCCCGAGGAGCCACCAGTGCTTCCGGCTGCAGCGGTGGAGGCTACTCCACAAGTCCTCGTGCAAGCACGCGCGGCCGTTGGCGATTGTAGTCCAGTACCTCCCTCCCAGCTGGCCAACGGTCCCGGGCGGCGCGCAATCAGGGCTTAGTGTGGTGCTGCACATGCCAAGCAGGCTAGGGTGATGCGTGCCCGTGTCGCTGCCAAGGCCGGCCCAGCACCGGTGGTGGGTGATGTGGTCAGAGTGCCATTGGAAAAGGAGGACCGTGGCAAGGTGGACCTTAGATTCTTGACATGCGTGGTGAGTGAGGTGAGCTATGTTATGCTCCTGTTGTTGAATACTGATGCCAGTTGCACGCAATGCTTGATGTGTCCCAGTGATGACGCGCACATCTTCTTTCTCAAATGCCCTCCCCAACCCCCTGGTTTGCAGGTCACAGACTGCAATTCTTACAGAGTGGCTGTGGACGCAGGTGTTATCAAGACCACATATGGGCAACAAGATATGGATCAGTTGCGCAACATTGCACCCGCGCGGGTGGGCTTGGCGGGTGTGGTAGTGAAGTGGAGCGACCAAGCATCATGAGAAGGTGTAAGATCCGTGTCGCTATTTGGGGGCCGAGGAATGATCAAATGCACATGTAAAGGGCCGCGTGCCACCAGTGTGTGCAGTTGCCGCAAAGCTGGTAGGAAATGCAACTCTAGGTGTCACCCTGATAACAACTGCTGTCGGAACATTGAGGACCACGGTGCTGGCACGAGCGCTCAGGGAGCTGCCACCCCAGTCCGTGTGATGAACTAAATTCTAGAATAAAATAAAATTCAACCGAAGTCTCTTTAATTTCACTCTAATTTAAAGTTAATGGAATCTGCTACTTAATTTGAACTTAATTGAAATCGAATTAATTTTGCCTTAAAATGCGGACAGAAACTTACCATATCACACATGGGCTGGATAGCGTGGATCCATGTGTAAATGGTCCAAGTACCGCGCTCCATGCGCACATGGGCCGGTCCGTGTGTACATGGTCGTTTGTCGAGGGCAGTCCATGTGTACATGGGTCAGCCAACGACCCGTGTTCACATGGACCGTTTCCGGTTAACTCCATGTGTACATGGTACAGGCCATGTGGACATGGATCAATGGAGGCTCCATGTTCACATGGACCGCTCCATGTACACATGGCCCGCATGTCCACATGGATCTTAACATATACACAGGTCATATTTTTAATTGACCTTAGTACACACAGGTCATTATTTTGCCTGTTATACACAGGTCGATACCGTAATGACTTGTGTGTACACGGGTCATGTTTACTCCGACCCATGTACACACAGGTCACTTTTTATGACCCGTGTACAAATAGGTCAAAGTGATCATGACCCGTGTACACACAGGTCATTACGGTATCGACCTGTGTACACACGGGTCACCAATGATACCTAAAACCCGACACCTTGTTTGCACATGGGGCATCTGTGAAATGGCCTGGGTGAAAACATGTACTAGGGTCATATGTCAGATGACCTGTGTACAAACAAGGCAGCGATGTTCGCACTTGGGTCATTTTCTATGACCTGTGTATACACAGGGTGACTTCCAAGTGACCTGTGTATACACAGGTCATGGCTAAAATGACTTGTGTGTACACAGGTCAATGCAAGTGACCTATGTGTACATAGGGCATACAAGGTTATGCCCTGTGTATACACAGGGCACCTAAATGCCCTGTGTATACACAGGGCACCTAAATGCCCTGGGTATACACAGGGCATTTTGACCATGACCTGTGTATACATAGGGCATTTTCGTACATGGGTCTTAACATATGGACTGAGGTGGCGCCGGGGGGGGGGGGGGGGGCGGGGGGTCGTCTCCGCCGGCCTCTGCGCGCCTGCTGCGCGCCACTGTATCTCCGCCGCCGCGCCTCGTCCGCAGCAGCCCGCAAGGGCTCATCGCCCGTCCGTCCACGGCACGCAGGGATGTTGTAGTTCTCACAACTGCGCTACCCAAGGCCCTCTGCCGGTACCGCACTGGCGTGGCTACCATCCTTACGCCCCTCGCTCACCGTTACTCCAACTCTGATCCTGTGGGTGGCGACCTGCGCGGCGGCAGTGCGCGAAGCGCCAGATCCTACGCCCGCGGGCCACCCCCTCATCGCCATCCCGCTGACGCTACATCAAGCCTGCAACGATGGACTGGGCCAAGCTGACGGTTGTGAAGCTCAAGGATGCGCTAAAGGAGCGCGACCTATCTATATCTGGACGCAAGGCGGAACTGGTAGCTCGCCTGGAGAGCTACGAGTTGTTCCAACAGCAGGAGCAGCAGGTTTGTGCGGGCGGGCGAGGGCGGCCTCCCACTCGATGGCCCCTATCCTCATCTTTCCGCTGCGGATCTGCCCGCACCACGCCGCTCCCGCCCATGCATCACCTGTGGGAATGAATCCGCGCAATAGTTCACGAAAGGCCCCATTGACACCCCCCCGTCCCTGAGCTTAGAAGAGAGAGGGGGGGGGGGGGGGGGTTGGGGGGGGGAGGGAGCTCAAAACGCAAGGGTGCTGTGTATATTTGCAAATATTGTGCCGCTCTATTTGCAAATATACACAGTGAGTGGCTGGCGGAGATAATAAACGCGACCCGCTGGGTATGCGAGTGTAGCCCCATCGGAGTCCGTGCACATCCTCGGCTCCACAGAGACTGTCACGCAGCCAGTGATCATGGGAGCAGAGAAGCTGGCGGGCTGTGCATCGCCGGCGTGACGCTCAATGTTGCTATTCGATGCCGCCCACCTGCCTTGAAAATGGAGGGTTATTTCAACAAGCTAGCCTACCCTCCATCGCCCCTTGGGTCCATCGTGACACATAAACTGCCCTCGGCCTTCCCAAGCCTTCCCGAACGCGGCCTCCCTTCCACTATCCGGAACCACCACCCGGCCTCCACAATGCCCCCCTCGCCCCCCCCCCCCCCCCCCCCCCCCCCCCCCCCCCCCCCGGGAATCCGATTTCGGCCGATATCGGGGTGCTATCACGCCTTGCGGCCTTTTGCCCAGGGGAGCGCTAGTGCATGGGGTTGCTATTCCTTGGGACGGGCGGTGCTCCTGATCTTCCATTACCGTGAACCCTCGCTTGAACATTCTAGCATGCCTCTGACGTTGCTGCCATGACGTTGTGCCAGGCGGGAGATGCGGCAGAACCAGAACCTGAGCCGAAGGCTGTTGCTGAACAGGAGCCGGAGCCCGTGGCAGAATCTGAGCCTGAGCCGGTTGCCGAGCCTGAACCTGAACCTGAGCCTGTAGCAGAGCCGGAGCCAGAGCCTGTCGCTGAGCCTCAGCCTCAGCCTGGGGCTGAACAGGAGCCGGAGCACGTAGCAGAACCTAAGCTTGATCCGGCTGCCGAGCCTGAGCCTAAGCCTGTGGCAGAGCCTGAGCCTGAGCCGGTTGCCGAGTCCGAGCCCGAGCCCGAGCCTGTGGCAGAGCCTGAGCCGAAGCCCGCAGCAGCACCCAAGCCTGAGCCCGTTGCCGAACCTGAGCCTGAGCCTGTGGCAGAGCCTGAGCCTGAGCCCGAGCCACAGCCTGTGGCAGAGCCTGAGCCTGTGGCAGAGCCTGAGCCTGAGCCGGTTGCCGAACCTGAGCCCGAGCCTGTGGTGGAGCCAGAGCCTGCGGCGCCTGAGGCTGATGCTGAGGCTGAGAATGGTGAGGCAGGGGCTGCTGGCGAGGGGACCCTGTTGGACGAGCTGGTCGGCGGCGAGGATGATGACATCATGCCCGAGGCGACGCCGGAGAAGCCGGCCAAGAAGCAGAAGCAGGCGGAGTCGCTTCGTGCGCCAGGTGGGTGGCTGCCCCCCCCCCCCCCCCCCCCCCTTCAATGAGTTGTTTTGCACCGTTGACGTGGGGATTCCGTGCGGTGTTCGTGGAGTTGTCTGAGACATTTCCAGATGTATAGCTTTCTTCGTTATTGGGGCAACAACGTAAACATGCACGGAACCTGAAGCGTGGTTGCGCTATGGCTGGGGCAAAGTGAGGCCCAGGGGGCGGGGGGCAGTGCAGGCAAGTGATTGACCCGTTTCCCTGTGCGTTGGCGGCGGCGCAGCTGAGAAGCCCCCTCCCACCGCCAAGCCCGCCAGCCCCGTGAAGGCGGACAAGCAAGCGCTCAAAAAGGTGCGCTTGTTGCCGGCAGCAGGGTGTGTACCGAGCGGGGTCGGGGGATGGGGGCCAGGGGGGACCTGTGGGAGGTCTTGCGGAGCACGGAACAGGGCGCAGCAACAAACGTGAGCACCAAATCCGCCTTCATGCAGGTATGAGTATCTATACTCGCAGACTGTCCGCTTCTTTCTGGGGCGGAAATAGTCTGCCGTTGCGTTCCAGCGGGTCTTATTGAACGGCCCTTGTGTTCAGACCTCTACCCTCCATGTGTGATTGTGTGGCGATAGCAGCAGGCGCGTCTTTTGGGTGTGTGTGGGGAGGGGGGGGGGTGGGGGGGGGGGGGGGGGTTCAAACTGGCTTGCAGCGTTTACGGAGATGTGGGCGCCAACGTCAAGGTCAGCTAGTGGGGTTACTACATATTATTGTTTTATCGGGGAGCCTGTCACAATATGCCCGGAATGTAACCCCAAATCTCCAACTCGGCGATGCAAAACAGTTCATATATTAGTTACATGAGTAGCTACAAAAGGCGATCAGGAAACCACCTGAATAGGCAATAGAAAACGTCCACTACAGCAGGTGCCAGGTTCATAATTTTTTTAATTATATAATAATGATATTAATTAACTCTATTATATCAACCTTTTATGTTATTTTAAGGATCCGCACGTCCACGCAAATGGTACAGCATGACCGGCACTCACAGCGCCACCTGCCGGTCCCGCCGTGCTCCCCCTGTAGGCGGCGCCGGAGCCGATGGCTCTGGACAAGCCGGCGGAGGGCAAAGCCGCGGCGTCGTCCGCGGCGCTGCGGATCGACAACTTTGTGCGGCCGTTTACCGAGCCCATGGTGCGCGAGCTGCTGTCCAGCCACGGCGCGCTGGTGTCCATGTGGATGCCCTCCATAAAGACGCACTGCTACGCCGTCTTTGAGAGCGCTGCCGACGCGGAGAAGTGCCGCGCTGCAACGGACGGCCTGCAGTGGCCCGACATCAGCGGCCGCAAGCTGGCCCCCAAGTTTGTGCCGGTGGAGGAGGTGGTATCCCTCCCCCCCCTCCTCCCCAAGAAACCCTCGCCCCTGCTGTGCCTTTCCCTCCATCCCCACCGCCCACCCACCCCGCCTGGGACACAGAGGCGCGCCGCGGCTGCTGATGTGACACGTGCCCATTCTGCCCTGTATGCTGCCGCGCCAGGCGGAGGCCGCCATTGCGGCTGCAACGCCACGGGACACTCCGCGAGGGGGCGCCAAGGTGCCCGTGCCCGTGCCCTGCCGGACTGATTGACTGACCGACTACCTGCCTGCCTGCCGCCCTGCATCAGCCCCCCTGGCTTCCCTTGAGCCCTCCCCCCCCCCCCCCTCTCTGCCTTGCGTCTGCTGTTCTTTTGAACACGGGATGCCCATCGCTGACCGCCGTACCCGTCCGATGCGGCGCATGCAGGTCGACCGCGGCCGTCTATTCGGGCGCGAGGAGGCGGAGCTGCGGCGCTCTGCTGCGGCGCCACCGGCGAGGGTGGTCAAAGGTGCGCCCACAGAAACGACGTAGCGATTGCCTGGACCGAAAGCGCTCAAGAAGATGACACAGAAGGAAGGCGCACGAATGACGGCAGTGCGTGCGTGCACATGTGTGTGTGTGTGGTAATACGTTGGAAAAGCGCACGCCTCGCGGTCGATGTCGCACGCAGGATACGTTTCTGCTTTTACTATTGGAAATCAAATACTTAAGAGTGTTCGAACCGATGGGCAATGTGCGTGGTTGTTCTTTAGGGAGCCGGACGGGTGCCCGCACACTTGCAAAAGCCGTGTATTAATTCCCTGAATTGGCGTATCTGAAAGCGTTCTTGCATTGTGCATCGTATCCTAGTGATGACGCCAGAGCTTGAGCGGAAGCGGTGGGGTGTGTTGTTATAGGACAATGTCCATGTAAGTTTGCGGGCACCCGTGTGTTCCTGGTGGTAATATCAGCGCTATAGCGACTGAACATACTTCAAACGGCGCACGCCGCGGATGTGTCATCCCTTCCCACACAGGTTCCATTGCATATGTGGTAATTTAAGCCCGTATATTTGTTTGTTTCCATGCAATGATGAAGCTGGCATTGGAGCTGATGAAATGAACTACCTCCGGTGTATGACTCAAGATCGCAGAATCGACATGTCGGCATTATACATGCATGAACTGGCGAAGGGCAAAGTGGCGTGTACAGGTGGACGGGTCTTCACGCATGGTGACTGACTCGCCTCTTTGTTGTTTATTCCGTTTTGGCAGCCCCGCCGTCCGCAGAGCCGGAGAAGAAGAGGAAGCGGCCCTCTGCGCCGGCGGCGCCCACCACCCTGGACGAGCTGTTCAGGAAGACGGCGACCAAGCCGCAACTGTACTGGCTGCCGCTGTCCAAGGAGCAGGTCGACGCTCGCCGGGTAGCCACCCACCACCGCCTCCTTATGTCCCTCCCCTCTCTCGGCGCCGGCATGGCCGGTGACATTCATTCGCCCAGGCCAAGATGGGTGCTGGCTAGGAATGCATCACCCCACTCTCGCTCTCCAAAACCCTATAGAAACTCCCCCCAAGGAGTGATACTGTCCCCGCTCCTATTCCGCGTGAGATACGCTGCCATCTTTGACACACGACGCGATGCTCCTCTATATTTGCAAGGGGCACCGTTCACACCTTACACACCTTATCACAACAGGAATCACACCGACTTCCGACCGGAATTGCATGCAGTTGGAACCATGAATAACCAAGTCTGTATTGTGGTTATCAGCCTCTGCCTCTGAACCCCTCCACCCCCCCCCCCCCCCCCCCCCCTTTTTCCCCTCCCCCCTTGGCATTGTTGTGCGCAGGCCCGGCGCGCCGCTCTCCAGGCGCAGGGCAACTCCAAGCAGGGGCAGCCCGCGCTGCCGCCGCCGCCTGCTAGGGCGCCCTCTGGTGCGCCTGCACCCCTCCTCGCCCCTCCCGCACACACACACATGACTTCATTCACAACCAGCTGCAGGCTGAAGTGCAGATAATCTCCAACAGCCTCACACATTATGCCCATTAACAGTATGTGTGGCATTTACCTCATCAGTATGTGCAGGATCTCACACGCATTAGGTCTCCGCTCCTTCCCCCCCCCCCCCCCCCCCCTGTCTCACACACACATACACACACACATACATATGTAAACACATATACATTTTGAGTCATTCACATGTGTATATGTGAGTGTATATGTATCTACAGCTGCCATTATTACGAGTTCCTGGGCGATGCACATAATCAACGCGTATACTCATGCTCTTTCGTTGCCCGTTGTTGGGTGGCATTGTGGGTTCCAGCACCGCGCTTACTCACCTGAAAGAATTGCCAGGGTTTTACAACCTGGATCCTCAAACCCTAGGAATCCATGAAAAGGTACTTTAAGCTTGATCTGTCTCCCTTGCTCTCTCGTGTTCGTTGACGTAGGGAGGGTGTGTGTGGTTCATAATCGCCCTCCCACTCCACCTTTCCAAGGTGACTTCCCTAGCCTCAACACATCAGGGGGGTTGACTGACGTCCCGACCCTGCCACGGCTGTGCCCTCCCCCCCCCCCCCCCCCCCTTCCGCGTCGCAAGATGGCGCCCGCAGGCGGGACAGCCCGGAGCGCGGGGGGCGCAGCCGGCGAAGCCCCTCCCCGCGCGGCCGCCCACGCTCCCCCCCACGCGGCCGCCGCCACAGCCCCCCGCGCTACCGCCGATAGAGCCGCCCATGCCAGGCGGTGTTGCGAGGCGCATGCTGCACGCCACCGTACGCCACCGTACGCTGGCACCCGTTGCCGCTGTGGCGGCCGGAAGTATTATTAAGCGCGCGTCACCCCGAGGGGGGTTCCTCGGTGGGGGGTCAAGGGGGATGGGGAGGGGTGTCGGCATGGCAGAGTGATTGTGGATGTGTAATGAGTGGCATTTTGACCCGCCGTGCCAGTCATTGGTACACAAGAACTTGGAGGATGGTCGTTTTATCCATGTGCTGGCGCGGTGCTCTCCAAGAGGTCAAACCAGGTGGCTCCATCGGAAGCAAGCATCATGAAACCAGGTGGCACTCACCGCTGGGCCGCCCCTCCCCCGATGACTGCAGATGGTGACTCGCTCATCGCTGACTGACCCGTCACTTGACGAGCTGCCTGCGCACGACTCTCCCTCTCCTGTCAGCACCGACCTCTGCATAGAGCCACAAAGCCACAGTACTGTAGCCACTCTTTCGGTTCGCTATATACCATTCTTACCCCCCCCCCCCCCCCCCCCTCCCCCCCCCCCCCGGGAAGAAGGGAGGACTATAGTTATCCAACAATTAATCAGAACATACCACCAGGCCCGCACGGAATCTCTGACTGAATACTCCCAAACAAATTGTGGCTTTTGGGACCTCCGAACCCAATAGTTACATGGTACGCTGCCACACCCAAGGTAGGACCCGTTAACCACCGGCTGCACGCGGGGAATGCAGGGCCCATGGCCAACCAGACAACGGAGACCGGCTTCTGCATGCAACAAGCCACTGACATGCTGACGGGGACTCCTATTGTCCGCTTTCCTCTACGGTGTAGACGCGGTAGTAAGAGCACTGCTAATCGGAGCACTGCCCTGCCTGCCAGAGGTCAACTGTAGACGAAACTGTAGCAAGACTATAGCGAATGTTCCTGCAGGTTGCATGCAAGCCCAATATGAGGCTTTTACTCGGGGCTATTTTCGGTGAGTCGGCACCTGGGCATGCAAAGGTTTCATGGCATCAGCTTGCTTACTGCCTGGTATGCCAGCAAATAATTCGAGAAGCATATACTGTGACCCCACTTGAAGTGCGCAGTATATTGTCGTTTTTGAACCCCCCCCCCCCCCCCCCCTGAAGAGAGGAAAATTGTATCCATCTTGACGGATGTAAGAATACAACACGGATCTTTTGTCCAGATATGCTGCAACACAATTCCTGGTTGTTGGACACGCGAACCGAATCAATTGGAATTGTGCATGCTGGTCAGCAGAGGATCTCCTCGTGTGCCATCAACATTTCAGGTGAGGAGGTTTCAGGGCTGGGTTGATCCACGAGGCGATGTTGACATTTCGGTGTTTCTGTCAACCGGCGGCAACTTGCAGGGTCCACTGCGCCGAAACACCTAGGAGGAGGATGTGCGCCGCCGCATGCCTACACCGCGCCTTCGGCCGCTGCCATGGGACAACCAACCACACCGACTGAGGGCCATGGCAGAGGCTAGTGCAGCACCCTGGCTGGGTGGTACGCCTTCTTGCCCGCCACCTTGGGGTGTGTCTTCTTTTCGCCGGCCGGCGTGTCTGCGGGGCGCGCCACCCCCATCTGCTCCGCCAGCAGGCGCACCTCGTCCGCGGCCCCGGGCACATCCACCTTGAGCCGCGCCACCACGAGACCAACGCGCTGCGTGGCGACGTTGTCCACGCCGGCCGCCAGCATCGCGACCAGCGCCGCAACACCGCCCTCGGTGTCCTTGATGGCCGCCAGTGCGATGGCCGCGTCGCTGCTGACCAGGTTGGCCAGCGCACCCGCGGCGTACATCACTGCGCGGCTATGTATGACGTCTTTGCCGCTGCCTTCGGCGAGCACGGTTAGCAGGGAGGGCACCGCGCCGTGGCGCAGCATAATCTCGCGGCATGCGCCGTCGACGGCGAGGTTCATGATGGCGAGGGAGGCGCGCTCGCGGCTGCCGCGCGGCCCGTCCGTCAGCGTCTGCACCACCTTGTTGGAGTGCGGCGCCACCAGCGGGCGCAGGTCCACCACCACACTCATCTCGGCAATCGCACTCACCACCGTGCGCGCCACCGCGGATTTGGGCTTCTCGTGGTCCAGCAGGTTGAGCATCATCTGGATGATGCCGGTCGGCAGCAGCATGGCGTAGTGGTGGCGCGCCAGGCGCCCCGTGCGCTCCGCCGCAATCATCTTCATCTTCGCCATCGGGCAGCGGAGGCATGCGCGCAGCTCCTTCACCTGCAAGTCTGTCGGCGGCGGCGGCACCTCCGGCGTGCCTTCCACCGCCGGCCCGCCCAAGCCGCCCGCCGCCGCCGCCTGCAGCGGCGCCCCCACCGACTGCAGCGACATCAGCGCCGGCGTTGGGGGCGGCATCTCGGTGCCCTTCGGCCACCAGTCCGCCCCCTTCGCCACCTGAGCTGTAGCACTACCGTCCTCGCCACCGCCACTACCATTGCCCTCCGCCGCTGCAGTTGCCCCAGCTGCACCACCCTCCGCCGCTGAAGAAGTGGCGACATTTGCATCGACCTCGGCATCTGGATCCGGGGCCATCTCTGCACCGCTGGGCGAGGTGGACCCTGTGGCTACAGGGGCGCTGCGGGCAGAGGGCGAGCCGATGTCCGGCAGCTTAAGAGGCTCCGGGGCAGGGATCGCGGGATGAGGTTCCGCTGACGACGCCGCTGCCTCCCTCTTTGCTATGACGGGCAGCTTAGGTGGCGACGGCATAGGACGGAAGGTGTTGGCCAGCTCAGTGCGCGACTTGGACACCGCGGGCTTGCGCCTTGCGGGGCGCTCCCGGCTCTCCAGCGGTGGCTCATTGAGCTCGTTGATCATCCCAACTAGCGGTGCTCAATCCTATCCACCCCCTCCCGCTCCCCCGAAGCAGGTACGCTCGCGGGCACCAAGACACGCGCAGCGCTCCTGCAGCGCACTTCGCAAGAATTGGCTGAGGGGGTCCGCAGTGGGATCGGCCGGCTCAGTGTCCCCTCACAATGTACGCGCTGGCACGTCCAGGGCTGCATGCAGCAGTTATGTGGAGGCGTGCAGCCCTGCACGTGCCTACTCCCACACCGGCTGCAGGCAGAGAGACGCCAGTCCTCAACTAATCAGATGGCGAAATCCAAAATTGCCAGCAGACAGCTGCCACCCCAACCTCCCAGCTCACCAGCAATTGCGCAGACTTGGAGGTGGCGGGCGGTACGAGCAGGCCCCACCTGATGCAGGGGAGAGGGTATGCACGGTGAGCTTCTTCCAGTGCGGATGAAGGCCTCGGATTTCCCCACGGGAGAGGTAGGTCCAGGCAGCGGCCAATGCCTTGCGTCGGTCGTCCAATAGAGCCGCTACCTTTCCGAACTCAATGCACGACCAAGAGCGGCCGCCCACTTCGGAGTGTGGGCGGGATGCACCGCTGCCGTTACGACTGCTGGCAACGCGAGCTGCGCCGCGGCGCCTCTGCCGCGGGGCGACCGACTCTTGTTGCGTCAGTTTGCTAGCTGGCCTCGAGGCGCTGGGCTGCTGTGGCGACGGAAGACGCGATATATATAGATGTTTTTTTCTATTGGAGAAGCGTACTCGTAAGGGGGTACGAGGTACGCCGTCCTGCGCATGCGTATGCCGGCCCCGACTGCCCACCTGACCTCGGAGCGACGCGTGCGCTATGCTGACGTCTGTCCTTGGGTTGTTCTAGCCGCTTACATATGAGTCGGAAACCGGTTATTGGGCAAGGAGCCACGCTATGTTGGCCACCCGCAACGGCTCACCCTCACTTGATGTCGCCAGATATGCGCCAGGTAATACCCTGTAGTCGCTATGTGAAAGTGGCCGCCAGGCAGCCCGTGCGCGAGTGGGCGGGCGTACGCGTACGAATACGAGTTCACGGTACCTATAAGGATATGTACCACACAAATCCCCATGTGGGTACCCGCCAGTGCCTGGTGCGTTTTGCGCGGTATCCTTTCAGTTGGTGCTTCTACGCACGCATTGGATCCGGGTTCGATCCCGCGGAGAAACATATAATATGATATGATATCCCGCAATGTTGGACGACCCGGCCAATGCGGATCGCCACCGAATCCAAGCCGAAACGTTGCTGGAGGAGGTCCTCCATCCTAATGGGGGGGGGGGGGGGTGGAGGGTAAGGATATGTACCACACAAATCACCATGTGGGTACCCAGTGCCCGGTGCGTTTTGCGCGGTATCCTTACAGTACCAGTACATATAAGGATATGTACCACACAAATCCCCATGTGGGTACCCAGTGCCAGGTGCGTTTTGCGCGGTATCCTTACAGTTGGTGCTTCTACGCACGCATTGGATCCGGGTTCGATCCCGCGGAGAAACATATAATATGATATGATATCCCGCAATGTTGGACGACCCGGCCAATGCGGATCGCCACCGAATCCAAGCCGAAACGTTGCTGGAGGAGATCCTCCATCCTATGGGAGGGGGGGGGGGGGGGGGGGGGGGGGTGGAGGGTAAGGATATGTACCACACAAATCCCCATGTGGGTACCCAGTGCCTGGTGCGTTTTGCGCGGTATCCTTACAGTACCAGTACATGTAAGGATATGTACCACACAAATCCCCATGTGGGTACCCAGTGCCTGGTGCGTTTTGCGCGGTATCCTTACAGTTGGTGCTTCTACGCACGCATTGGATCCGGGTTCGATCCCGCGGAGAAACATATAATATGATATGATATCCCGCCATGTTGGACGACCCGGCCAATGCGGATCGCCACCGAATCCAAGCCGAAACGTTGCTGGAGGAGGTCCTCCATCCTATGGGGGGGAGGGGATGGAGGGTAAGGATATGTACCACACAAATCCCCATGTGGGTACCCAGTGCCCGGTGCGTTTTGCGCGGTATCCTTACAGTACCGGTACCAGAAGTACGAGTAACGATAAGAGTGTAGCCAGAGTGACGAGCCACACGAGGGTTGGAATCCATCGCCCCGCCAGCCTCATAATTGATATAGTGACTAAATGCCGAATACAGCCGACGATATGTTGGCGATACCGGTCACTGTAGTCGCTATAATCTATTACAAAAACATCATGAAATCTGCTCATCCTCCGCCGCCGCGCGCGTACGATTAACTACAGGCTAATATGGACGATTTATAACATTAATATAAACCGGCATTTTCAAATGCCGGTCTCCAGCTGTACTTCGCAAGCTGCGTACAGCTACATCCACGGCAATTGAAAACGCTCAGCAGTTTCGTCGTGCTTTCACGCGAAACAGTCGCCAATTAGTCGTCATCGCCGGCAACTGCTGCTGGAGATCTGGGTCACTTTAACCTGTACTGCGTGCGAGAGTACAGATACCGGTAAGGATTAGTGTGAGGAGATATTCTCACGATATATGTACGATACACTCTCGCAGCAGAGTGTCATCCACGGATCCTCCGCGGTTTTGATAGCGCGCTATCAAAAGCTACCTCCTGACAATTAGCGACTACCTGTACAGGTACTGCTACGCGTCTGAATTACGAAAGCCCTAGTTTACAAAATCTAGCGCGAAATCAGCACTGCGATAGTCGCTACACATGGTCGCTACCTGTATTTAGCGACTAGGTAGCGGCTATGCACGTACCTGTAGCGTCCACAGGTACCTGCACCCCTGATGCTCTCAAAAGCGAGCAAGCGGCCTTCAACCCCAGTACAGGTACGGACGTACGGACTCCCCATGGTTTCACTACTGGTTTAAAGTTTCGCTACCAGTACTTTTGGTGTTAACGCACTGCTGCGAGATGGCGACAGTCGCCATGCGCGTCAGCTCGTATCCGGATGTCGACACTGTCCTTCCCACTGGCGGCAGCTCCGCCGCGGCACCAGAAATGGCAACATTTCCCGCCTGGCGACCGGCCCATGCAGTCAACGAGGGCCAGGGGACACCGCCTGCACTGGAACATGAGAAGGAAGCGCGCTGGGTACGTCCATGTGGGGTTCGAATTGGAGGGCCCAACAATTTTACGAGTGATATCAATTTTGTGTTTACAATATGGTGTCCGCATCAAGTTATTCTTGAATAGCGGGAATATTATTATAGTATATTATTACAGCCTCCTACACGTACCGGCACTGTACGGTATCGGTTCGCGGTGTGTCCGTTGCGCACTTTATATCCCGAGCGTCGACGATGACTGGGTTTTGGGAATATCAGAAAATGCGTCGACGGCAAGCGCGTGTCACCGCCGCCGCCGACTGACATGTGGACTCTTCCCCGCGCCTCGCCCGTCCCGCAGCTTGTCAACGTGATCCTGACAGCCAAGGTCATGTCTGCCGCGCGACACCCTGGTTTACAACTGCCACCAGGCGAAGAACCTGGCGAGCATGCAGGCGACGGAGACGAGAATCGCGCAGTGCGACGCCGCTTGGAAGGCGGTCATCGCGACAGAGGACGCGGCGACGCGACTGCACGACTCTGACTTCAGCACGATCACCACGCCAGTCCGTACCACCTTCTACAATGACTACAACGACATGGACGCCGACACGATCGCCGCGATGCACTTCGGTCGCGCGCATGTGCCACCGGTGGCCGCGCATGCGAAACCTCGCGGTGGGCGCCGAGGGTCGGGCAGCAAGGGCGGCGGCGCCACGGAGGCTCGCTTACAGATTTTGGAGCGGGAGGTGGCCAAGTGCAAGGATCAGCAACACAGGCTGCAGCAGAAGGTGCTCGCGGTTACACGGCGATGAGGTCAGGCACCGGCGGTGGTAGAATAAGTTGCGGTGGCAGAGCCCTGAGTTAAGGCAGACAGCAGGTAAGGACAAATATGCAAAGCCCATCGCGAACGGATCAATAACCCAGCCCTTCGGTAAGCCGCTCATTTGTAGAACACTGTGGAATATGGACCTAGCAGGAATCTCTCAGGATATAGATTCTAAATGAAACTTGCCCTCAAAGCTGGTGACACCTACAGGTCTTCCGAAAGGAGTACCTTTTACAGTAAATGACGCAACATCAAGCGATTAGCGTGATATTGGTGGCTGCTTGTCGACCAACGGTCGCTCACCAGTCGTACATTTGTCATGTATATGACTACTCACATCATGGAGTCCAGGGATAGGATCATGTGAAACCTACAGGTTTGCTTAGATGTCCGTGACCATCGGCATGCGTGGTGAGGAGTGACCATCCGGAGCAATACCGAATGCCGCCACATCCCTTCATGCATATCTCAATCACATCTCTCTCCCGCTAATCAACAGCCGAATCTGAGCCCCAGCCATGCGAACATTGAGTAGGGTCACTGCTCGCACAGGGCAATAACAAGGGAATTGCGAGTCTTGCAGACACCCACAACCCCCCTTCCACGCCTTCCCACACACCACAGGGAATAGCGGTGGAGGACATCTGCTGCACCACATGGTGGGATACAGCGCAAGCAGCAGTGCTCATCTAGTCACCCTCTGCTGTAACATGCTGCTTTCAGCCATGGTATTTGAGTGCATCAAACAATTAGGAAGGACAAAATGGGCGTTCGTAGTACATTGTCTTGAACAGATTTTGATATGCGTACTGCCAGCACATACAACATAGTCCCTAAAATAATGCGGCTCTGCTTAACACTGACGCCCAGGCCACCATATCATATTCGCTGCTGTAAAATGAGACATGACGGCCCGGTGACGCCCGCGATTCGCAGAACTACAGCCGCCGTTCGCTCACTGAGGGCCAGGACGTGTGCCCCAAATAGATAGGCGACCGAATGGTATGCTGCGAGGTTAGGAGGCTGATCAGGCGACGTGCAGTTTTCAGCGCGTAACAGTGTCATTTTGAACCGTTTTGGATGATCTTTGACGGAAATGGGGCAGATTTGTGTGCTTTGTTAGGGCATACAAAGCAGGAAAACTAACTCGGTCGTTTGAGGAATCTGGAATTGTAGGCGTAAATATACAGGAAATATCTAGAAAACACTGCCTAATATCGCTAAAGGTCGGATACGGTTGCTCCTCCACCCCACGGCCCGCCAGCTAGGGTGGTGCAATTTCCCACATAGTAATATAATTCGGAGGCTCCCACCCAGGCAGTCCGATGCGGTTGTTGAAGATAAACATAATGGTCGGACCACCTCTTTGAGAAACTCTAGAAAGCCTCTATCCCTATCCAAGCCTATATTCAACCTAGACAATCTAGGTGGTCCGGCCATCTCATGCAGCAAACCCTAAAATGGATATACCTGATCAAAAACATAAAACCCTAGAAACACAATGCGGGGATTGAAGCCCTAGTCAACTTCCCGCATCAGCCTCCCACCTCGTACCTCCGCCTCGTACCTGGACCCCTCGCCGTTCCCGCCTGCTACACCAATAGAAAACAATCCTCAATTTTGCGCTGCTCACATCTATGCTGTGACATTTAACATATTTCACGTGCGGCACGCTAACTATGCTGACGACAATATTAGTGGTTCCGAAATTATGCAAACCCCAGCACATATAACGACATATCAGCGATCATAACACGCTTTTTCCTCGTGACGCTAGATTTAGGGATGTACGCGAGTGGTCACGTGCCGTAATGCTCCACCGCCCGCGCGTGCGCAACTTCGGATCATCGCGGGTCTCAACGTCTTAACGCACCACAGGCACCACATCACGTGCTGCGGCTGCCAGTACGCGAACCCCCAGCTCACCCTCCTCCCATCCGTACCGCCAGCCCCCTGGCCCCCGGTTACCCAAAGTCCCGCTAAGTTCCGATTGACGTGATCCTCCGATATTGCCCTCGATCCGTACGCGCCGCGCTGTGAAGCGGCTTGCCGGCGCTGCGCAGGTGGCGAGCGTCGCGTCGGTTGGCTGTGGCCGCCCAAAGGGGCAGCGGCCGCAGCCGATCGTTATCATATGGCGGGGCTGATCCCGAAGCGGCCGTCGCCCGCCGCCGGGAGGAGTGCCACGGGGATAGTCGCTCTGTTGTGCTTGTCGATCCTCTGGACGCATGCGTCGGTGGTTGCGTCGCGTAGCCTGGCGCCAGCCCGGCGCGGTGCCGCCGCGAGCGCCGCCGGGGAAGGGCACTACTCGGCGGTGATAGTCGACAGCGACTTCGGCGACTGGATGGACGACCCCTTTGCGCTCGCGCTGCTTCGTGCGACCGTCGGCGACGCTCTGAAGCTGGTGCTGACCACCGGCACCCGGGAGGCAGCGCTGCTGGCTGCGCAGCTGCTGCTGACGGGCGGTGCGGGCGGGCCGCTGCCGGCGGTGGGGCAGGGGCTGGCGCCGCCTGGGAACGCCACGCGGCAGCCCTGCCTCGCTGGCGCGTTGGACCTCGCGCTGCGCCCCGCTCTGGAAGCCATGGTGCTGGCGGATGGCATAAGCGCAGCGGCGACGGTCGTGGAGGCAGCAGCGGGAGCTGGGTCAGAGGTCGGCGGCGGCGGCGGCGGCGGGCGTGTCTTGTGGCTGGTTATCGGACCGTCGACCAACGCGGCCGCATTCGCCACAGCCTATCCGGAGCTGACCCCCCACGTCGCGCTTGGCCTGATGGCCGGCTCCTCGCGCCCCGGTATCCCGCTCCCCTGGGGCAACGGCTGCTGCACAACGCCCATTGTGGAGTTCAACGTCGCCACCGACGTCCAAGCCGCCCGCACGGTGCTCGCCACTAACTGGGCGTCACCGCCGTCGTATGCGCCCATCGACGACACACACGACAGCGCGCTCCGCGGCCGCTGGTTCGCGCGCCTGCTGGAGGCGGCCTTCCCAGCAGGGTCTGATTGCCGCGCAGAGTACAACACCCGCATGTCAATGGCAGGCAGCATTGCATACTGCGCGACCTACGGCTGCCACAGCTACACCCTGGCGGCCAGCGACTGCGGCCAGGGGCATCCAATGGCCAGCGCGCTGCTCACCACCTACCTCGCCTGGATAAACGAGGCGCGACAAGCGGGACCGGCGAGCCCTGCGTACGATGAGGCGGAGTACGTGGTGAGCCACCGGGTGTGGGCGACCGCCACACCGCCGCTTTATGACGCCTTCGCCGTTGCGCAGCTGCTGCGTCCCGCACTGTTCGACGTGCGCCGGCAGCGCCTCGCCATCGCAGACGATGGCGCCACTGCGCTGCTGCAGGGGAGCCGCGGAAAGCCTGTGGACTGGGGCTGGGAGTGCCCGCATCCCGAGGCGGTATGGGAAGCCCTGATGGAGCCCTTGCTGGCAGATTCCGGCGTCAGTGTGCAGCGATAGCGTGCGGGTGGCCATTCGGCTTATTTCAGGGAGAGTTCAACCACACCTGGATTCCGGGCGGCTCTTGAAAGTCAGCTGAATTCGGTGGGGCTTCAGCTGAATCTAGTGTCGGCGCTGGTGGCGAAAGCAAAGATGGGATTAACGCCCCAGACAAGGAACCCGCACCCTGAGGACGAGAGACAAGTGTCAAGTCAAACACGTTACGAGAGCACGTGACCAAACCAGGTACAAATGCCAGCAGCCTGAAAAGTACGCATCCAAGCCTAGTGTAGTGAAGACAATGTCCAGAATGCGACGCCATGCTCGGCAGTGCTGGGAGGGATCCAGGTCTGCACTGGCTATCAACCTGAACCTATAGCCGTAGTTAGTCGACAGTACCGGAGGATATTTAAGAAAGATACTCATAAACAGTCACCCTCGCTGGGGTGAAGCTGTACACCCCAGCGAGGGGTGTACAGCGAGGGGTGTACACCCTTTGACAAATTATTGCGGATTGCACGCACTCCACCACCACCTCACACAAGGGCCAAAATTGACTGGATGTCAAGCGCATTCGGCATCTCTGTGGTGACCTGACGCAAGCGCTCTCCATGTGCAGCAACCGGGAGGCTAATGTCCGAACCCCACAGGGAGTCAGTACACAGGGAGCGTAGCTACAGGGTTATTCCACCTTGCGGTTGTAGTCTTTCAATGTCGGACATCGTCACACCGTGCTTCCCATTGCAGCCATGCAGGCTATATATACGATTGAGACCGAAGGGATCTGTCAGGCGTCCTCCACAAGCAGCTCGTTGTGAGCTCCCCGCATGGTCTAGCTAGCCAGCACTATTTGGTACATGTGTCGGGCGTTGACGGGATGATTTTTAAGCACGTTGAAATACCCACGACACAGACTCATCATGCCAATCGCGGCAGTATTCTCCATCCGTTCGCCCTGCCTTTGACGTGGGTCTCAGCATCTATCAGGGGCACTGCACTCTTACTGCTACGCCCTCGCTGCAGGATTTGTGCTAGAGATGGTCACAGGTGTGTGATATTGGTGTAGAGGGCAACCAATACTGTACTGATCGCTGGAGCCATCAGTCCACCCATCAGCACATTGAGTTTGTACACAATGGTCTACCTGACGCACAACACTGTGCACCAAGGACCTTTCATGTACTGCAACTGTGTAGTCGTACAGTCCTTTGATATTGCTAGACTTGTCCGATTACATCAGTGTGGCCTACTGCAATAGTAGTCTGTCTCTAGATGTTGCGAGGCGTTGTTGGGCGGGAGGCAACTGCTGCCAGTGATTCCCGGTGGCATTCCCTGAACACCGCCATCGACTCCGCAAACCAGGGGCGCCAGCCTCTGCCCCATAGTCTGCTGTTATGAATCCACATGTAATCGAGGAGGGCAAGATAACACAACTTGCTGCATGGTCAAAATGAGCACAATTGCCCCGTCCTTGTCGGAATATGCAGCAAAACGAAGACATGAACATTAAAAGCAAGATAAACGTATACATTTCTGACACTATCCCTATTGTTAACATAAAGCACTTAGCAATACAATTGCCGATGCTACCGCACAGCTGATGTAGAGACTATGTGGAGCATCATCCCCCCTGCGCAAGCAAGCTGCGGGCTGTACCTCATATAGCTAGTTTTCCCTCTCACTGTACATGGCATGGGCGTACTACATGAGCGCATCTGACGCCATGGTATCCCCTGCCAGGCTTCCAACTGGTGGTACTACTTGCTTGCCCAGCGACCTTTCCAGCGCTTTGCAATACGACTCCACCAGCGCAGGTTTGACGCGCAGCTTGTAACTCATGAGCTTGAGGAACTCACGCTCCATACCATTGAGCTCCTGAGTGGTGACGCCTCCGATGCGCGCGTAGTATGCGTTGCTGAAGACCCGATCATCGAGGAACTTGGCTGCAACAACCACGCCTGATGAACACCAAGGCCATGCACCGGTAAGGAAAACGTTGATTTGGCATGAAGTGCTCGATGAAACAGAAAATACTGTGAATATTCTATTGTTTTCACAGTTGCACATCGGAAAGAAGGGGGGAGGGGGGGGGGGGGGGGGGGCTTGCCTGTGAGCAGGATGCGGTGAACGTTCAGAGTATTCGGCGCAAAGATTACGCCGTACTTGTCCACCAAGCGATCCATGTACACCACCGCGTGCAGAAAGCAGGCTGGCGTGCAGTGGCTGTATTTCTGAATCCGCAGGATATAATCCGTCACACTGGAAGCCGGTGGGGGAGGGGGGGGGGGGGGGGGGGGTAAGAAGCGAGGTCGAAAGTGGCTCGATGCTGTGGGCAGCCAGGTGCAGACCCGCGCAATCTCTCGCCAGTTGCTTACCTTATCGGCGGTGGGCATTTCCCGTAGAACAGCGCAGAAGTGGCGGAAACTTCCGGAGCCTGTGCCAACAGGAAACCAGGTGGACGAGTTAGGGCCTGTGCCGGGATAACGCTGTGCGATGTATGCCGGGGCTCGACGTCGAGCAACTAGTGAGCGACAGCACGTGACGGAATCCCACCTCCTGGCAGTGTGGCAGCATCGACTCCCAGCTCTCCACCGTGTGCGTCTGCAGAGAGTTCAGCAGGTGGGCGACAGCGGCGTGGACTGGCGACACCTCGTCGGTGTCTTCCTGCAGGAGCGAGAAATCTAGATTCGGCTCGGCGTCGCGGAGCGGCCCACCGACTGTCCGTAGCTCTTTGGGGCGCTTGCGGTAACTATACCGAATACGACCCGCGTGGGGTGGCGTCGCGCACGTCGGCACCGCCTCCTCGGGCGTACTCCCACCCGAGCGTGCTTTATGAAAAGCGCTCCGATCGGGTTCGGCGAAGGACGTCTCGAGCGCCACGGCAGAGCAGGAAGACTCGAGCGAGTCGGCGTTGCTGGGCCGGCGGCTTTCGATATCACCAGAAACTGTGTTAGCCTGCTGCCTGGCTGCGCGTTTGTGGTCCCTTATGCCGCCCCAGAAGGACGGAAAGAGGGACGTGATCTTCCTGCATGCCTCACGCGTCGCGGAGAGCTGCTTCACCGTGGCGGCCGATTTGTCCAGCGGCTCGCTGCAGGTCCGGACGTGCACGTGCACCATGTCACGGTACTTCTCGGATGTTCGCGACTTGACGTCGGCATAGCCGGGAAAAGGGCTTCCCTGGTAGCTCCTGTGTGGAACATAGCCGCGCAGTGCTTAGGCGAGGCTATGCCAAGTGCGGCGGTGGGCGCTCCGACGCAGGTGGTGCTCCCTCCGGAGCGCGTCGGCAAACAGCGCTCCCCGCCTATCCCGTACCAGCATTTTATTCAACTAATGATAGAATCATTGCACATTATAATTCTTGCGTCTATCTCCAGACGTAAGGTGGCGACCATACGATCGTCCTGTGATCGATTGAAATATAGAGTGGCGTACCAATTAGCGACTAGGCGTACCTTGAGCTATTTTCTGGGCAGGTGTGGCATTCAATAGCGATAGTAATCCTTTGTAGTCTATATTTTTAATTGCGGTGCTCGGAGCGGTTGGTGGAGAAAAGCCAAGAGAATAAACGCGATAAGTACTGTCAAAATGTACGTTGAGCAGGCGAGCGATGTCGCGCCGCCAGATGAGCCCTCCCTGGCCTCCTCGACCGTACCTGTACTGGTACCGTGCGACCGTAACCCGTCAGGAAATCGTTCAGGGTTGATCGCGTGGGCTGCCGGTGCCCCGGGGCGGTTAGCTAGGGAGCGCACCTGCGGCCCTCCTGCTCCATCACCATGTCGTCAGTCTTGGGAGAATACACTCCCTGATGTCAGATATGTAGCCCGCGATCGTCAGCTTGCTCTTGGCGAGTTGGCGGGGCTGGAAGGGCGGCACGCCGCGTCCCACAGAGCAGCGCACAGACTTACCACCGCCAAGGAACTAATTGCTGGCCAGCATGCGTTCCTTGGCCTGCAGTATCTCGGCAACAAGCTGCGGAGAACCTAAGCATGAACTGGTTGAGCTGGGCGCAGCGGGGACAGTCTAGCTCTACACGCGACCTTATACGGTTCCAGCGCGACACCGCCTTCGGCAGTGTTGGCCCTTATGGAAGTGCAGTCCAAAGTGTTGTGCAGACCGAAGTCATGGCGATGTGCTCGTTTCTCGCCGCGTGCCTGCGCCTCGTGCCTCTGATGCGACGCCTCGGGCAACGAAGCCGCTATCCCCTACCATGCCTGTACAAACCGCTTAACGACACCGGCAGAAGTGCAGTGACATGTCTATCCCGTACCAAGATAGTAAAACGACCCGTTAGTTACCGCACGTACATTAGGAAAGGATTAAGTACTGGTGTACTGCAAGTACAGGACCTGGTAAGGCCTGACAGCCTTGTATTGACAGGTAAAGATAGTCGCTAAATATGCATAACCGGTGTTCGGCGAACGCAGTGCTTAAATATCGGAGGAAACGACATCATAGATGTCAACCCGTACCTTTCCTGGCATTTTACGACACCGTCGGATGGCCCATCGCTGCGCTGCACTGGTTCACTAGTTCATAAATGTGGTCAATCATCGGCCGAAAGGCAGCACCGCAGCAGGCAGAGCGATTAGCGACCAAGCAGAATGGCGGCTACTGCATCTAAATGCAGGCACCGTGATAATGTGCGAGAGTCCTGCGCGGACGAATGACAGACAATTGGCGGTGTCCAGATAATGATGGCAGTACCGGTACAGGGTAGTATGGTCGCATGGCTCGAACTAGCTAGCAAGCAGTACCGGCGCTGCCCTCGTTGGAATATTTATGTATCGAGTCGCAGTATAAAAACGGCACGACTGACGTCCGACGTCGCGTAGTGGCTGCAACCATGACAGATTGACTGAATTTACCCAAGGAGGCACTGTTTGGCAAGGAGGCAAAGAATGTCAGCTCGCTTACATCAAAGGCTAAGACAAGAACCACAGGCTTGGCCTGGGTGTCTCCTAGCGCAAAAAGATAGTTGAGGGTGGGTGGGTGCGCGAGCCGGTTGAGGCGAGCGCAAAGCAGAGAGTGCCTGTGCCCGAGGGTGGATCCCTCAGGTCGTAGTGCTGGTGCGGGCCGGCAGGCCTTAGTCCGTGCGCCGACCTCGAGGGTCGTGCGCAGTACAACATAGCTAATGTACTGTAAACCTCTAGATGACTCCATCTGACCATATAAATATCCTGATCTGAGGCCTATATCAATGTACGGAGCGCGGCACTGCTCGAGGATTCACTTACAAAAAAATTGCCGGCATGCTGAAAAGGCGGACAAGGAAATGCTAAATATACCCTTCCACATAAGTCCTGGGCCCCTTTCTCGCCGAATCCGCGCTTACGAATAGTATGGCAGCTGAATCTAGGATTTATGACGAAATCCTGCCTGGAATGTTGCACATTTATGCTCACCCTTTATCACCATAGGGTGTAAGCAAGCCCTTTGGCCCTACCAAGTGCCTTACACGAGTGGCACTTGCGCCACATTGAGCGCTTCCAGTACCCCCATGCACAACAACGGGGGTTGATGCCCCGCACGTCCCGCCGCGCACGCATAATAAACCATTTCATGGTGGGATGGCAATGGGTGGGCGAGGAAACATGTTAGCAAAGAGGCTAGGAGATTTTTGGGCGGGGTGGGATCATAGCGGCATGAGCCCGTGCACGATGTGGCGGTATACCATCGCCACTGTCATGTTATGTCATGTCCCGGGGGCGAAAAAATACCGCCAATGCAGTGCTGCCATGTGCTGATGCAGCTCTCAAACTCGCGGTATCGCTCGGTGCGTTGAAAAAATTTCATATAAATATCACTAAAATATACGCGAGCAGGGCTACAATTTATCTACTTGAGGCACGGTCGTTCTAGATCGTAAAGGCACTTTCGATTTATTTTTTTGAAATAGTAGGTCGAAATATGACGTATGTGTCGGCGTGAGGTCAACGCATTGGTGTGAAACATTACGCCAAGTGGATCTCGAAACCTGATACACGGTGGCGGGACAGTGTGTCGTTGCGTGTACTCGTGCACGGACCACTCATACTTGGCACATGCGCCCCTTCAGCGATACCACGGCCGCCATGCCAGATCCCCCTTATCACATCGTTGCTGCCACCATCATCGACGCATCAAGATGCACGCCATTGCCGTCCCACTGGGCCGCCCCACCATGGCGCGCCATGAGCAATCATGCGGCGGCCATGCACTACTATAGAAAAACTTTGCCCTACCGCAAGGAGGCCGCGAGAACCCTCTCCTACTACCTGCGCGTGCAACGATCACGGCCGCATTGTGTCCATGATTTTGACCATAAACCTCGTCATCGACACATAGGGCTTGGTCCAGATCGTGAATGACCTACTTTTAATGCCTTACGTGTATGGTGAATAGTTATCATTCCAAGGGTGATGTGGTATGAGTACGGGGGCAGTGGTGTCCCATGCCTATTCATGCACACGAGTGGCGCAATTTCTGTTCTTTAAGCGCTGCCTAGCGTCAGAAGCCCTGCTTCTGCATGAATGAAAGTGTTCACGGCAACGGCTACCGCGTGGCAATATGTATCGGCTGTATCGCGCTATCGTGGCATCCCCCCCCCCCCCCCCCCCCAGCCGTACGACCCAAGGTAACATATGCATGCACGCGCGCAAGGTCTCAGTGTAGCCGGGCATGGTCATGTGGATCAAATTCGCAAACCCATAATTATGTGGCGGGGTGTAATTATCCGCGCGCGCATTTGGGTCGAAACGCCGCACAGCCACATATAGCGGCAAAGCGGGAAGGAGAACTTTGCACCCCAACACGGCAGAGGGCGCGAGTACATGATGCGCGTAGCCACGTGTTGACCGTGCATGCATGAGGGCGGCACGGGCACCATGCCGGACCCCGCAAGGGCGCAATAACGAACCGGCGCCGGCGGAGAAGGCAGCATGCTTTCTCCCATGCAGCAATTTAGTAATTTACAAGGCTCGTCGTACGAGGTTAGGTCCTTAATTATGCAAGAGCTCCCTTGTTCGCCCTTAGTTGGTGTTGCGGCGGGTAGTTCCCTGGGTTGACGGAACGCAACAAGCAACATAAGCCGCCAAGTAGGTTATCGTGTGGATCGGCGGGGGGTGGTCTTCCGCACGCCCTTGGTCATCTTGCCGGCACGACGGCCAAAGAACATGCCGGTGCAGGTGACGTGCATGCATGTCGAGGACGATGGTGCGCAAGGGCCCAGCGGCTCCCGGAGTGCCATGCCATAGCAAAACGGACTAGGCCCGACTGCCATAGCCGATCGCGCACATGCAAGTCATCGCGGATCTCTCTTGGCGGGCGTCGGTACCGGTCGGCATACCGGTAGGCGTACCAGTCGACAACTTCTATTGCCAGCAAAGCTGTGGTGGTGTATCTTGCTCAAATCACATGCTTTTGACCATGAATCAAGGAATCAAGGATTAGCCGCCGAATGTCCCCAACAATCTCACCGTCATGTCCCAACCAGTGCAGCAGCAACCACATCAAGACGGACATCTAGAATCACTAGTATAATTTTGAGATCATCCCCGCGACACGGTCTTGTCGAACGGCACCGCCGCATGTTGAAGCATGACATCCACTCTTACGGCAAACACGGACACCCAATCCCTCCACCCAATGTGTGGTACTATGAAAACCTGCCTTCGCGCAGATACATTCCTTGTCCGCTAGGTTGAGGGGTGATCTCTTATCCAAATGGTTTTATGTTCGATTCCTGGCTCTTTCAAAAAGGCAAATATCGCCCGGTCGTGTCCCATGTTTGCCTAGTTGATGCATTGGCGCGCACTTCGGGGTTCGATCGAGGCAATGCTAATAAACATGAGCTATGCCATAAACCTACGACGGATTGCGGTTGGCGCAAGAGGTCAAAATCTGGGGCGACTTTATTGGCCGATGACATGGGCCGAACTTTACTTACTTATTTACTTAAAAGCCTCCGCGATACCTATATACATGGCATAGTGTTGCCCCCGTACTGCAGAGAGAGAGAGAGAGAGAGAGAGAGAGTAACCTTTCATGGAACTGTAGATGGTTGGTAGGCATCACGGCATCCAAATTAAGTAAGCAGCAAAGGGTGAGTAGTCGCGCGGCTAAGAGACAGCAAGTCGACGCTTGTAATTATCACGAGTCTGCTAGGTGGGGCCGGGGTCCCAGGGCAGCTCCGAGATTCGGCGGCTAGCGTGTCTAGCGGTAGTGGATAAAGTGCCCTCAACTCTATAAGGTTACTGCTATCTTTGTTTTTGCTCCCCTATCTGATGTTGAGCCTGTGGATGACTTTGTTTGGCTTGGTCAGCGACCTGCAGAGACCGGCGGCTAGCTCGCTGGGGGCGAAGATATTATTTAGAATTTGAAATTTCCAACTTTGTTCCAGCTCAACGCGCTTCACGGGCCAAGTGTCTTACGGCCCGGCTGCACGAACCCGCATAGGGTCCGCTAGTGAAAGCGCGTAGCATGCAGCCCTCTGAATAATAAGGCAGCCATGTCCCTAATCCATGAGATATTGGAGTCGTCCTTACCCCTCCTCCCCCTGCCCCCACCCCGGCCCCCGGCCCCTCAGTTGACGTGGCGGAGGCGTTATCGTAGTTATGGTCACGAGTGGCAGCCTAATAATATGGAGTTTTGCGTTTGCCGGTGCGTTTGTTCTTGTCTATGTGTATGCCGCGGGCATATAGGCGCGTTTCTTGATTTTGTATACTTGAAGTAGTATGTGTAGCCAATATTGCACTACTGCATGAATATGCATGCGCTTGAGGAGGGCAGTGATCTCCGTTGGGGTTTCTTTTAGTGGGTTATTCGAGCGGCCGCCTACGCGAATGAGCTGCGACATTCCCGTGACAGCATTAGACTTGCTGTGTCAGGTGCCCGTGCGGCTCACGGCGAGTGGGATGACGTTCAGCACCATGCATCCCGGCCAGTGCTCGTGGAGGGCATGTGCGAGGGGTTCGTAGGATGTGAGTATTCCGTCGTGCACCGTCTCTTTATATTGAGGTAATCGGTGCAGAATTACTTTTCCTCCGCGATTTGTAAATTTCAGCCCCGGTGAAGTCCGAGTTCTTCATGCATTTACCCTTGACCGGGTTGACGGCGCGAAGTATGTGTGGCTTGCCGTGTTGGCTGGGGTTGTTTGGAGCGGGGCATGACGTTGTCTGGTATGTGGACCGGGACCCGGATAAGGTTGCCGTCGTCTTCACCCTTCGTGTCACCGACTCGGCGGCGTGGAGCTGAGGTTTGATGGTGGGGTCCCCAGGTCCGCTGGCTCGGGAATTGCGAGGAGCTCCTCGGTGAGAGATGATGTGGAAGAGAAGTCTTTAATGGATTTGATTCCATAGTCCGTTGTAAATGTTTGCCATCGCCCGCCGTTTGCTCTCTCCGTGTCCTTGAGCACGATTTCCTCATGTTGTTGTGTTGGTCATGCGTCAAGCCGTTCAGAAGTTTGCACGAGACCATATGTCCGTTGCATAATATGAAGGGGCAACCATGGCATGCACATGTTAGGGCTCCCCCCGGCGCATGAAGCGGGTATTGTGCTAGTACCTTATTGTATATACTCTTTTTTGTGGGTGTACTGGGCTGGCGTTCGCTCCATATTCTTTTTATGGAATTCGAACAATGCTCCGGCCTCCGCTGCCGACTCGAGGAGTTTGCTGTGTTTTGTGCTGCGGGTCTCGAACGTAGTTCCCATTGTGTTCCTCGTGAGGGTCGTGGTGTTCGTGTGTAGCCTGACGTATGGATTGATCCGTTCCTCTCCGTTCTCGAGTGACCGCGTTTGTGGCCATGTGTACATACCCGCCGCACGTAGGGGTTTACAAGCCGTCAGAGTAGTGTGCCGTGGGGGCTAAAGCCCCGGTGGCCACGCCGTTGGCTCCCTTGTCCGCCGTCTCGTTTCTGGTGTTGTCGATGTGTGCCTTGACCTTTTCTAGGCGTGTGACGACACCAGCCTCTGCACGCAAGACCTAATGCAAGCGATAACGTGTATCGCGTCGCTTTGTGGGTGGTGTTGGAGTGCGTGTGGGTGGCGGATGTCTTTGCTGTTGACCCGGAGGGAGCATGCATCACTGTCCGTGAGGAGGTCTTGTGCATGATGCACGTACCCTCCGCGCGGGAATAGTGTATATACTATGGACACTACGCTCATCAATAGCTGATTTGCGCGAGTAGTAGCACGGCTGTTGGCTAGTCACACATGTACGAGATAATCCCTACTTTGCTGCGGTGATGCGGCACGATACCGACGCGACCCGCGAGACGGTATGTAGTTCTTATTTCGATTGTTGTGCACGTGGCGGTCTCTAAACAATCATCTACAACCTACCGGCAATACCCGCGGGTAATCATGCAGCACCATGTATATAATTTCATGTTGTGCGTGGTAGCTAGTTGCTGATGATTATATTTAAATGTAAATTATTCATGGTGAATGATTTGCTACATGATGCAGCCGGATTACTGGTAGTTAGTACTAGAGCTGCGCGCTGGCAGGTGTTGTGTCGTACCCATGACAAGTATAGTAATTCTACTTAGCAATAGTAAATGTTATCGGTGCCGGCGTACATAAAACTAAGGCTGCTGCATGTGCTCGTGCTCATTCCACCTCCTCCGCGGCTGCTTCCACCTCCTAGTTCCCGTAGCGAGTGTTTCCTAGTAGTGCCTTCTTGGGTGATTTCCCTGTCGCCCATAGCTTAGTGTTGCAGCTAGCACTACATGTAAATGATATAGTATATATTATTTGTATATAGCAGTAGAGCACAATTGGATGATACACAATAATGCATTCTCACTATGCAGCACTGAGTATTATGATTGATGTTGGCCATAAACACTACGCAGTCGTCGTCAGCACATACCCGGTATACTTATAGACGAGCGCGATGCCGCTGATGCTTAGCTGACTATGTACTCATGATGATGAGGCAGGCAGGTGCATTACTGACTTGAAGTCTTCAATAGAATAGCTTCCCGCCTAGTTGTCTGCTAGGCCGCTACTACGGTAGTGGTCGTCGCACTGTAAATTCATGTCTATGTTGCTTCATTGCTTGCTAGTAAATCGGCTTATTGCGCTGCTCGGGCTTGCTTTTGTCGTCGTCATTCTGCCAATATCCCAGATTCCATTTGCTGGCGGTGCAATTTTGAAATTCCTGGCCGATTTGCATTATCAGCATATATTACGTACGTACTTTATATACCACTCCTAGTAGTAAGTATTTATCGTAACACTTCTCTGTTGTGTGCTCCTCGTGTAGTTGTCGCCACATATCATGCAGATGTTCAGATATTCGGAGCTGCAGCTATCGTCCGAGATTCCCACGCTCTGCACGCGCGTGTTGCCTGTCTATGATAGTGTATCTACGCAAGTAGCCGTGTGATGTGCGTAGTGAATGTAGATAAATATAATCGTGAGTGTGTGTGTGTGTGTGTGTGTGCGTGATGCAACTCTGCCTCTGCGTGCGTGGATGCCGGTGCTAATTGTGTCAATAGTGCAGTAGTATGTGGTAATTACGTAAAATTACCATCACTATTATTTACATGCTACTACTGGGATGGGCACTTATTATAATTTACCATAATATGTGTATTACACATATATTGGTATTGGCTCCATGTAAGGTCTCTCCCTCTCCCTCTCCCTCCCTCTCTATTGGTATATTGACCGTCTACAATGTTCGGTATGTTCAAGCATCGTCAATGCGTCTATATTACTGACGTCATTTATGTGCTGTACATCGCCTCATCTAAATTCTAAAGGTACACCATGACACTTGCACTACAGTCCCACCCAAACCGTATTTTCAACAACGTAAACCGCGCCATATATACATATATTCTGTTCCTCGTTGTGTTTTAAGATATCGTTGTCGTTTACTGCTTACTCGCAAGGTGTGTTGACATGTCGACCTAAATTGCTGAAGGCAATACTCTTTTTTGCATGCAATGTACGTTCACTGATATATGTAGCGTTGTAGCAAATAAGCCTAAATGGTGGCCATCCACCGCCTGCCTGCAAGATAACACATACATACGGGGAGCCATACACAAAGCAAGACGATGCCATTTGTCCATATTTCATCCGCCTCATAAACTGGTTACCGATGGCATATATATACGACATCATGATGACCTGCCCATTCAAAATCCCATCTGCATGTCACTGGCTGAAAGTCATCAGGCCATTCTACTCCTTAATACACATCCAAACAGCACGCGATGATCATACTTCTCATTTCGCCGGGTGTGCTAGCTTTGTCGAGGCATACTGGCAGCTGCATGACAATATGCGGGATAAACAGCCACAGAAATCAACTACGCAATCAGAATGTCTACTCATTGTCGGGCGTGGTTATATGAGGCAGCAAGCTACACACGTAGTCAGCTGGTGGCATCAGGAAGTGCAGCTGCATGTCGTGTGCTCTGTGGCCAGAGCGGAGACTGTTTTGATGCATCAGATACGCATGAACAGACATGACAGCTACGCTTGTCCTGTTGCAAACCTATGTCAACCGCAACTTGCCTAATGAAGGTGATGGATTTGCAGACAAGATCAATCAGTGTTTCAACCTGGGTAAAAGTATGATAATTGCTGAAATGTATGCCTGATTCTGGTCACCGATTCTGTGCGATGGAAGCGATGTGTGTACTGTGTTCCGGCATTCCTACTGTTTAGGAATGATATAAGCATGAGCAGTCTCATGCAGCACCAGAGCTTCTGGGTCATAGCACGATCCTGTGAGTTCACTGATGGTAAATGCACTCATCACGGCGTCACTGATGTGGTACGCCACGCCACACCAGCGCAGCCCCTACATAACTGTGCCCCTCTCCCCCACCTCCATAAGCGCCAGCGCTCCACCCCCACATACTCGCAGTACAAGCACTCAGCAGTGCAGATCGAAAGGGGGGGGGGGGGGGGGCTCATTGTCCGTCCTGCATAGTTGTTACAGTCAAAATCCTATCCAATAATGTTCTAAGGGTTTGGCAGGTTTGATTGATGTGTAATAGTTTGCTCTTTAGATGTTGCTAGGTATTTACAGGGTGGGGACACGGTCCTCGGAGGTGAGGATGGTCAGCAGGTTGTAGCCGAAGGGGTCGGCAACGTGCTTGGACCAGTTCGCGTAGGGGCCCTCGCCGGTGACGGCGCCCTGAATGGCAAAGCCCAGCACGGAGATCATGGCGAGCCGTCCGTTCTTGATCTCCTTCACCTTGAGCTCGGCAAAGACCTCAGGGTCGTCGGCCAGGCCCAGGGGGTCGAAAGGGCCGCCGGGGTTGACCTTGTCCAGGCCGTCGAAAACGGAGGAATCGAACTTGCCGATGCCGGGGGAGTAGCCCTGAGGACCGGTGCCCTTGGCGCGGTAACCCTCGACGGCGGCCATGAGGCCGACCTCGATCGCGATGATGACGATCAGAGGCAGGGGGTTGCCGACGACGCCAAAGGGCACGGCGAAGTAGTCGAGGGTTCCGCCGTTGAGCATCTCGGCGCCGGTCTCGAACCAGGTGCCGCCATGGATGGAGGCACCGTTGGCCTCAAGGCCCTCGGGAATAATGATGCCAGCGGCGGCAAGCATGGCCCAGCGGGCGTGCAGGATCTCGTACTCGCGGTACTTAGCCACCTGCTCGGTGTCCTTGCCCAGGCCGAGGGGATCGTAGCCGTAGCTGCGAGGTCGCGCGGGTGGGGCACCAACGCGTCGGTAAGTACTAGTGTTGTTCGTGCTTTTCAGATGCCGGCCAGACGGCAGGCTTTCGACAGGCGGCATTTCTAACTCAGCCAAACATGGCCGCAGCACTGGCCGCAAAGGTGAGCAGATGAGCGGCAGCAAGGAGCGGGGGCACTCACTCGCCGGCCAGCTCGCCGTTCAGGTAGGCGGGCACGTCGGTGGGGTCCAGCAGGCCGCCGGGCAGGAACAGCGCGCGGGAAGGACCTGCGGAACAACGTCGGCGACACGCCTTAGAACAGTACATATAAGAGCTGCATCCGGAAAGAATCTAGGCGGGCATTCGAGAGGCAGCCAAGCACGACTGGCGCAACCCTTATGAGTAAGGGCGCGAGTGGGGCTGGAAGATCCGCCACGCGGCGTCACACCGTCGCTTCACAGCAGCGTCTTTTCATGTGTTTCGGCTGGCGCCACTTTCAGATGCGACAGCCGGCAGGGTGTCGGAGTATGGAGGGATAACTTGTCCGGGCAGATCACCCCGCGGAGGAGAAAGGCGGCGGCGCGTTGGACTTACCATACCACTTGTCGAGGTTGATGGACTCCACGCCGCCCAGCCAGCCCTTGCGGGCGCCGGAGGACTTCTTGGGCGCGGGGGCGGCCTTCTTGGAGCCCTTCTTGGCGGGGGCGGCCTTCTTGGCGGCACCACCCTTCTTGAAGAGGGCCTGGACGCGCACGACGGTCGACATGATTGCAAACGGAGAGGGACGGGAAAGGGAAGGGTGGAAGGACGGGTGGAAAGGTGCGAGTGAGCGGTTGAGCGAGCTATCCGCAGTCTTCTCTTGTTTGGCATCGCCACCCGCGCTGGACGGGCACAGCAGCCGCTTCAGTCCTAGGGCCCAGCTGATTGCCCGATCGGGGCCAGCTGGCATAACAGCGATGCCTAATAAGGCAACTTCACAGAATCTGGAAGCATCGTCGATTAATTGCCGTTAATTTTCCTCCGCGATGTCGTGATCGTTTCGCAAATATGGAATCTAGATACAGTGACGGGGGCTCTGGCCAATCGGATGGCGCGCCTTTAAGATCAGGATCCAGCGCCAGCGCGTGATGCTGGACGAAGGGTGGCCGCCAAACGAGAGGAAACTGCAGTTTTTGGTTAGATAACATCTCTTCACCAGGCTAGGACCCAGGCAGGCCCCGCAATAATCGCACGGGACGTACGGGGAACGCCGTGGTCGGTAAATACTGGAATTAATCCATAGATAGTCGCTGTCACGTGAAGGCGCCCCGAGTCACCGATGGTCGAAGTGAACCAGCGGCGGGTGGCGTTGATCGATGGCGCGATGATCGCACGCACGGCGCCAGTGTCAGCCGGTCGAAGCACCGCACCGAAGCTGGGCCCGGCTGGCAGCAACCGCTGCCCGTGGAGCGTGCCGCGAGAGGCGGAACAGCCGGCAGCGGGGAGCCGCGTCAGAGGGCAGCCGTGTAGGCGGCGAACTCCCGCAGGCGGCATCGCATAACTGCAGTCGACTGATCGCCGGCTGATTTACCTCGAGTGGCCAACTCTGCGTCAGGATACCCGGCGCTCTCGTCCGGCGATCTACGAATAGCCACCCGCTGCGAAGCGCGCTTGTAACTAGGCTGCCAACTCGGCGCTAGTGGACCGTGTCGAAGGCAGCCCCACCTGACGGCGTTGTCCCTCATCAACTTGCACATGTCGATTGTTACGAAAGCGAAGGGGAAGGGGGGGGGGGGGGGTAACCGGATTGGGACGATATGCATCTCTAGGTGAATGGCCGGGCAGGAGCGCCGGTCTATTAGGTGTGCATGTATGGCGCTGGTTCACGAGGAGCTGAGCGCACAGGGCCGTCGCAGGCCCCCCCTTTCGCACCCTTGCGATGGCACCTTGCGGCGTTATTTGTGAGCGCAGGCCGGCGGCAGCAGGGAGGGGGGGAGGGCTCAGTCGTTACAGATGAACTGGCCCATCTCCCCGGGGTTGTTGCCCTCGCCCGGCACGGTGGCCACCGCGGGTGGGTAGTAGCGCGCCGCGTAGCGCGCCTCCACCGGCGGCAGCCAGCGCTGATTGGGGCGGCTGAGGTCGTCGAGGAAGACGCTGCCGCCGAGGGCCACCACCTGCCGCGCCCACACGATGGGCTTCATGCGCCCGGCACCGCCGCCGTAGGGACCGTCCACTAGCACGACGCCCCACCGCCGCGCCGCCACCTCCGCCGGCATCCCCTCCATCAGCCAGGTCGCGTCCTCCATGCGCGCCTCCCACTCCTTGTAGCTCCCCCCGTACGCCGCCACCACGACGCCCACATGCGCCATCCCCGCGGCCGCCGCCGCCGCCTTGGCCTCCGCCGCGCCCGCCAGGCTGTCGTCCACCAGCAGCACGGGGCACCCCCGCGGCGGCGCAGCGCCCAGCACCCGCACGTCCGCCACGCCACCAAACACCAGCAGCCCGCCGCCCCCGCCGCCGCACTCCATCCGCCGCGCCGCCGCCACCACCGCCGCCAGCTTGTCCCACGACAGCTGCGACCCCGCCGTCGCCAGGTGCACCGCGCGCAGCTCCCCCAGCGTGGGCAACGCCCCGGGGACCGCCGCCGGCGCCCCTGCCGCCGCTATCATCCCGGCGTCGCCGTCCGCGCGCGGGGCGTCCACCCACAGGCTCGCCTCCCGCAGCTTGCCGCGCTTGGCGTCCTGCCCCTGGAAGTAGTTGGCGTGCACCACCAGCGCGCTGCCGGCGTGGCGCTTCTTGTGGAAAAACTCCATGCCGGAGGGGAACAGCTCGTGCGGCAGGCGGTGCACGCGCAGGCGGGGGTGCGCCTGCCAATAAGAAAGGGGAGAGGGGTGGTGAGTAAATCAATCAACAGCGCAGCGGGCCGCGTGCCAAACTCGCTTCATTTTCTATTGGCCTCCTGTTATATTCGGCGGCAAGATGGACACGACGATCGCGCGTGGGAACGGGTTTGGGGCTCGGACACATGGCCACTTGGTCATCTGGCGCAACGCAAGAATCGCTGGCCGGGAGGATAAGAAGGGATATCCCGTGCCGGAGGAGAACTAGGTTGGCCACATTGACGGCGGGCCCGCTTCCCACTGCGTTTGACATCAAACCCACTAGGGGGACAAGGAGTACGCTACAGGAGGCGCCGGCCAGTTGGCGCCAGGCCGCACCGCAACGTCCTCACATACAGCACTAACACCGTATCCAATGCAAATCAGTGTCATGTGGCGCAGCAAGCCGTCGCTAAGCTCGCTGTAGGCATGCAGGTGACTAGCTGAGAGTGTTGAACTTCGCCACATCCGCCGCTCATAGTTTGTTGCACCAACACTTCAACGATGCGTGACTCGCTCACATATACGTGTGACTCTCTCTCTCTCTCTCTCTCTCTCTCTCTCTCTCTCTCTCTGTATATATGTACATATATGTACATGTATATGTATGTATATATGTGTGTAATATAATTATATACATATATATTTGTATATATGTATATATAAATATGTAAATACAATTATTTATGTTTACATGTATAATCACAAATTCACTCATTTATTCATAGATAAGGCAGGTTCGTATTCGCAGTGTCCTTATCCAAAAGCCGGGACTCGCATATACTATACCGGTGCAGGTGTGTGCACAACGGGACACAGCCGCGAGCGCACAATGGCCCGTTGGGGCCACGCGCTCCCGCCGCACCTTGAGCTTCTCATTGAAGACGTACTGGTTGACGACCTTGCCATGGCTGATCGCGGCGTCCCACTCGCTCAGCAGCGCCTGCACCTCCTTGCTCCTGCAGGGCGCGCCCACAGCGGTGAGGCGCACAGCAGGACGCGCGCCCGCAGATGCACGCAGACCCAGGCATGGACGGGACCGCGGCGCCCCACCTGGTGCTGAGCATGAAGAATCCCGTGCACACCAGGTACGTGTCCTGCGCGCCCACCACGTCAAACCCCTCCAGCAGCGGGCGCAGGCTCGGCAGCGGGTCGCGCCGCCACACGGCGTCCACGTCGGAGTAGAGCACCGCCGAGCTCGTGGCGGCGCGCTCCTCGATGGCGGCCAGCAGGATACGAGGCCGCTGCGCCGCCAGCTTGTTGAAGCCCGCCGACTCGTACTTGAACCCCTGTGCGCATGTCCGATGCCTGCTCTCAGCACTTGCCGGGCTCCGGATGGCGGCGACGCTCCGCAGCGCATGCCGGCATGCAGCAGCGTCGCAGCGTGTGGCGGTGCTTGGAAGCATCTGGGTATGTGTGTGTCTCGCGGCAGAGCCACACAGCCCCTCTGTGCCCCTAATGTCCCGATCCACCGCGGAACTATCCCACCTGTTCCGGAGGGGGGGGGGGGGGGGGGGAGGGGGCGCTCACCGCCTGCGCGTGATTGTCGTCAATGTCGGTGCTTCCCACGCTCCCATCCCTACCAGCAGCCAAGAGCGGACACCACTGGAAGCTCAGGGTGTCTGATGAGCCACGTCGTGAAGCAAGTGACAAAGCGCGGGGGGGGGGGGTGAGGGGGGAGGAGGTTCGCAGAGCCGATGCCCGCTGCGTGCTGAGGAGGTTAAGACAGGTGAGAGGTCAACAAGCTGCGTTTCTCGGAGGCTGCCACTCGCACGAGGGTGTACATTGCATAGGGAGAGGGAAGTGGGACTGGTTGCTACTGGCCGAGTTGTAACTGTTGGACGCCGCCGGCGCACCTGATGCAGGCCGCCGGAACGAGGCCGCTGGCGAGCAGTGCCCCGCCGCGCATCGGCGCCCACCACGTACATCAGCAGGCTGGCCGCCAGGCGCTCCGGCCCGATGGCGGCTCGCAGGTGGTGCAGCCAGTTGAGCGCAAAGTCGAGCATGCCGGCGTTGGTGAAGGAGATGATTGTGATCGGCGGCGGCGGCAGCGGCACCGCCGCCGGGAGCGCCGCCGGCTGCGGCTGCGTGTCCACCCACAGGCTCGCCTCCCGCAGCTTGCTGCGCTTGGCGTCCTGCCCCTGGAAGTAGTTGGCGTGCACCACCACGCGCGCTGCCGGCGTGGCGCTTCTTGTGGAAAAACTCCATGCCGGAGGGGAACAGCTCGTGCGGCAGGCGGTGCACGCGCAAGCGGGGGAACGCCTGCCGAGGGGAGCCGCATGTCGGCACACGCACCAACGCCAACGCGGGGACGGCGCCGGTCAGCGAGCGGGTCTACCCTTGAGACAGGCAGGCAACGCGCAGCATGCATGCACGCATGAAGCCTTATGCGCGTGTGTGAACGTGTGATTTGCGGCTACATGCTAGGTGTTTGCATGTATGCATATATGTGCTTACATCCTGGAAAACATGTAGACTATGTATGTACCTTACTTAAAAGAAAAACGTACGTGTAATGAAATCATAGATATGCCTACGCAAATGGATATGGATATGGATAGAGATACAGAGGAACCTGACATAGAGCTGAAGGCGATTTTAATGGCATCGCCACCCCCAATTCGGTAGACAGCAAAGGTCTCCATGTGCATGTACATGTATAAATGTATCACTATCAGTACCACAATCAGTATCGGCGTGTTTGTGTCCGTGTCCGTCCGAGCAGTGAGTGGGAAATGAGGGAAGACGGGGAAGGCGGGGGGGGGGGGGGAGAGGGGGGGGGGGGAGCAACCTTGAGCTTCTCGTTGAAGACGTAATTGGTTCACGACATGCCCCGCGGCAATGGCCACCTCCCAGTCCCGCAGCAGCGAGTTGACCAGCGGCGACCTGCGGCGCAAGCAATAGTTTTCGTTCCATTCAGAACGGAAATATCGGGACACACTCGCACGAGTACTGCCCGGCTGCCCCAGGCCTGTATCCGGGCCAATAAACAACAAATGCCGTGTCCACAACAGCAGGGTGATTGGTAAATTGCGGCCCTGAAATCAGGTGACTGCAGCAATGCTTCAGTTCAGCCAGAGCTCGCGTGAATTCTACCTTGCCGCAAGGCCTGGGTTCATGTTAGGTAACAGAGTAGTGACCGGTGTGGCTTTCTAATTGCGAATTTCCGGAAATCCAGAAATTTCGAGATGAATAGTAGACCTGGGTTCAGGCAAGCCCGATGGTACTCTGCATGCACATCGGACTATCCGGACTCTAGCGAGGGTGGCATCATGGAGAAGCCACTCCCTCGCGGCGCCCCACCTGGTGCTGAACATGAAGAATCCCGTGCACACCAGGTACGTGTCCTGCGCGCCCACCACGTCAAACCCCTCCAGCAGCGGGCGCAGGCTCGGAAGCGGGTCGCGCCGCCACACGGCGTCCACGTCGGAGTAGAGCACCGCCGAGCTCGTGGCGGCGCGCTCCTCGATGGCGGCCAGCAGGATGCCCGGCCGCTGCGCCGCCAGCTTGTTGAAGCCCGCCGACTCGTACTTGTAGCCCTGCGCAGGCCCGGCATCCCCACGTTGGGGGCCGCCCACAAGTAAGGACGAGTGCATGCGTGGCATGGCCTGGCTGGCGGAGGCTCGGCAGAAGAATCGGATGCGGTAGAGGGGACCCAGATCTCCCCGGATTGGTTGAGCGACAATTGGCAAAAGCAGAGTGATAGAGCGCAAAGACGTCATGTGGCTTGGAGGCGTGTCAGTAAGGCCTTTCCACGTTCCCTGCAGTGCCAAAGGCACGCTAGTGGACCATGGGATGCGCATGCATCAGTGGACCCCTTCCCCTCCAGGGGCCATCAACAAAGGGAGCCGAGCGCATGCGTGGCATAGCCCGGCTGGTAGAGGCTCAGGAGAAGGGTCGGGTGCGGTGAAAATGCGCGAAATCTGATCATCAGGTGAGCGGCTAGATGGCAGTCGCGGGATGAGAGTGCCGTGATCACATTACTCCTCGTGCGGCTAGGTAGACATGCCCCAGCGTTCCAATGTTCACTGTGCCACAGGCCTTGATGTGGGTGAGGGGAGAATGAAGGAAGGGGGGGGGGGGGGGGGGGGGGGGGGCATCCTCCTTGCCGTGCTCCTGGCCCAGTCCTGATGCGCCCAGCGTGCCATCCCTGGCCATGGCACAAGGAAGTAGGGGGGGGGGGGGGGGGGGGGGGGCAGTGGAGGGGCCGGGGAGGGCGTGAGGAAGCCAACACCAGGAGAGGAGGCTGTGGTGGGCGGGCGGGAGGTCGGCAGTGTATGGATTTTTTCCTGTAACAGTCATTTCAATATTATTTTAGCATTAATAGAACTTCAATTTCAAAGTAAGGAAACCCTTGTTACTATCTATTGGTTCACTCTACACTGTAGTTTAGGGGGGGGGGGGGGGGGGGGGGGGGGGGGGGGCGCACCTAATGCAGGCCGCCGGGATGAGGCCGCTGGCAAGCAGCGCCTGCGCCGCGTCGGCGCCCACCACAAACATCAGCAGGCGCTCCTCCAGCTCCGCAGGCCCGATGGCGGGCGCAGGTGGTGCAGCCAGTTGAGCGCGAAGTCGAGCATGCCGGCGTTGGTGAAGGAGACGATGCTGATATCGAGCGGGCTGGCCACCGGCTGCTGGGGGACTGCCTGAGGCTGCGCGTGGAAGGCGGGTTCTGCGGCGGGCAGCGGGACCCGGCGAGCCGGGTCATGCTGGGGCAATGCCTGTGTCTGCGGATGCGGCAGCGGCTGCGGCTGTGGCTGCGGATGTTGATGTGGCTGCCCATTTGACTGCGGCTCCAGTCGCCGGCGCCGGGGGCTGAGGTCGTGCGGGGCGCTGGAGAAGGCGGAGAGCTGCCGCCCAGCTTGGTAGCACGCTAGGAAGACCGCCGCCAGCGCTAGGCCAGCATCAGCCTGCAGATTCCGGGGAAAAGGGGGGCGCGGGAGGCAGCTCTCAGCCATCTACCCCCCCCCCCCACCCGTCCGGTGCCTCGCCGCTTGCTCCCCCGACTTGCTCAGCCAGGAGCCCGGGCCGCCGCTCGGTGTAGGATCGCGGGTATGTGCACAACAGGCCGGCACCGCGCCCCCGCTTGCCACTTGGCAGCCGCCGCCATGGCCGCATACCCATGCGCTGCACTCTGTCCTAGCACCTGCAGTTAACCCCTGCCAGCATGAGAGCGCCTGCCGCGCCAATCCCGCCACTTGCCCCCCCCCTCCCTCCTCCCCATCCACTCACATTCTACGCGCACGGTAGGCATATTGGGACACGTAGGCCTATGGTAGATCCGCCCGCAGGATCTGCAATCGCGGGATGATCTGGAACCAGCATCAACCCTCCCGCTTGGCGCCACCGATCAGCATCTGGTTGCATGCGCCATGATTCGACAAACACGGGAAACTCCCCACCCACAATTCGGTTGAACGCAGCTTTACCCCCCCCCCCCCCCCAACACACAACGGCCTCCCCCACTTCCATACTTTCTCCAACCCCCCCTCCCCCCCTCCTCCACGGACCCAAGTGCTGGGCCAGACTCGTCAGTCACTTCGTATCAGCCTCTCACCCCGAGATAGCGCCGACCACCCTGCTCAATATAGCATGGAACGGTCAGCCTATCTCTGCTTTGAAGTCCCCCCGCCGCCTCGTATCCGCCACTGCGGCTAGTCAGGACTGGTCGCGCCGCCCCCAGGACTCGGCGACACGGACCTCTGCTGTCCCCAGTCACTCTCCCCTCCTTCCCCACTTCCCCCACCCCACCCCTCTTGCCCTCTCACCTCTCCTGCGTATACCATCAGCTGAGCCAGATGCCGGTGGCACTAATGGAGTGCGAGGGGGGGGGGGGGGGGGGGGGGGGGGCACGGCGCACCTCATGCTGGGCGCCGCACTGATGCCCTGAGCTGAGCAGCGGCAGTGGTCGGTCAGTGGGGTAGCCGGGGCAGTGGGGTCGGTTTAGCGGCGGCCGGTAAGCGGGCGCCCACAGCACGCCGCAGGTGCCGACTACCACGCGCAGCCGTCGGTCCTGGTTGTGAGAGGTGACCCCCGCGCCCCCCCCCCCCGGGCCTGCCAGCGAGGTGACCGAGTCGCCGTCAACGGTGTGCGGATCGGGACTGTTCGGTAGTGTCAGGAAGCGCCGGGCGGGTATCGCCTGGGGCTGCTGGAGCGCGTGCAGCAAACGAGCCACGACAAGGCAGGGGTGCTGCTGTCATCCTTCCGCCGGCCCGGGGTAATGATGTGCTGAGTGCTATGGTCTGCAGCACGGCCCCGGGGGAGTCACTGATCCATCCTACCGCGTGCGGGATGCGGGCCGCTTTATTTGCGCCTCCGGCGGGATGGAAGCAGCTTGTGTTGATTTTTTACAGTATTCCCAACCCATACTGGTATCCGTAGTAGTAATGGCTTTATATGCGGGCGGTATTACCTACTGGCAAGGCGGTAAGATATAATTACATGAGCTAGCAGCAGAAGGCGATATTGGAAATCACGAAAGAAAGGGCAATCAGAAAGGTCCTCTACAGCGACTGCGGGGTGGAAGCAGCAACATGAGAAGACGTGGAGTGGGCACGAGCACACGCATCAGACTTGGCCATCTGCACACCGGCAGAGAGAATGCCGCCCAGGGTACCATGCACGCAAGATGGCGGTAAGATGGCGGTAAGATGGTAGTTATAAATCCACCTACTGGTTGTGAATTACAAAACGGGCAGTTCCCCAGAATTAGAAAAACAAAAAAGATGGTAGTTACTGTACAGGGATAGCGTCCATAGAATGCACGTAAAGTACTGGGGAAGGAAAGCCTACAACCCTTCAGGTACCTAGCACGGGTAGCCACGGGTAGCCACCCGATCCCAGACGCCGCGTATGACATTCCGGTCGACGAGGCCGCCCTGACGGCGGACATGCGCGTGCCGTACTAGCAGCTCAAGCAGCACGTGGCGGTGGGGCCCTCAGGCATGCGCAACGAGTATCTCCGTTGTTTGGTGGGCGAATATGCCCCGGCGTCCGGGTGTGCGGCGGTCCGCGCCATGTCGGAGGTCGCCTCCATGTACCTGCAAGGTCGCCTGCCAGGTGGTTCAACCGGCTCTTCGCCTCTTCTAGGCTTGTGGCACATGTCAAGGAGCTAGGCGAGGGGAGGGCCCCGGACGTGCAGCCTGTGGCAGTCGGAAAGGCGGAGCGGCGCGCAGCGGAGCGGGCAGTGGTGGACAACATGAAGGAGGCATATGTGTCGGTGCTTGCTCCATCTCAGCTCGGGGTTGGCATTTCCGCGGGCGACTCTATGCTCATCCACGGCGTCCGGGCGTCCGGCTCATCGCCGAGAAGCTTGGCCCACGTGTGGTCATCGTTCACACCGATCTTCGCAACGCTTACAACGAGGCATGGCGCCGCACCATCATCCAACGCCATATCGATTGCTCTCCACTACACCCTATCATCCCTGCGCTCCTAGCCTCCCTCTCCACGGATTCGTATCTGGTCGTGGGCGACCGGTCCCCCCTCTGCGGAGGACGGCGTGCAGCAGGGCGCACCTTTGGCCACGATTCCTTTTGCGTCGCGATTCACCCCGAGGTGCAGCAGTGTGACAGCACGTTGGAGGTCACTGACGGGCGGCGCGCTTCAACGCCGACGATGGATTTTTGGTGGGCCTCCCGGAGCACGTTTGGCCGGCTCTTCACGCCTTCGCACGTCCATATCAAGGCGTCCGTGGGGCTT